>VDFB02343062.1:0-14552 GCA_007258455.2 Sequoia sempervirens
AGGAGTGCAGTCACAAAATCTATGTAAAACCCATTTGCTTTTGACTTTGAAAAAATACCAAATGAAGAGCCGAGGTCCTAAAAATTGGCACGAAAGCACATTAAAGTGGGAAGAATTTGAGATACCAATTGGTTCATCATGACAATCTCCCAGTTGATAATTATTGTCCTTCAAAGTTGCCCTCTTTGACAGATTCTGTTGTGTAGACAACAAACCTTCACAGAACCCTTCAACTTGGTATTTTGAAACCTAGTCAAAACTGATTGTACGAAGTTAAAATCAGGCATGCACTCACATATGTCAAATAAACATGCTTGCAAAGTGATTTTGCGTGAAACTAAACGGGCTTCAAATTATGATTTTTCAAAATGGACCATTTGAGCAGATTTTTCAATTGTACTTTTGAGTGCTGAAATCAAATTTTTCATTATGAGCCCTAAATTTTGGCAAAATTTGCATGAAATTTTAGGCTCCAACAGTTAGATCAATTATAGACTTGAGTTTTCATAAATGTGCACAAAAAAGTAACCAAGGGTTTCATAATAATAATTCCTTAGTCACAGGAATACAGAAGTGCATTTTCAGATAGATGTTGAATATTCCAGGCAAGGGTTTCATGAGATTAATTCCTTAAGCACACGTATTTGGAAAAAACCAAGCAAGGGTTTTCACATATATGGCGTATAATAAATGGGCTTGCCGATTTATGCCCATATTCACATGGTTTTTTTATAAAAAGGTCGAAGCAAACCAAAAAATCATTTTATGTAGACATGTGGTCAAACCCACGAAATTTCTCATCATTTCAGGAGACAAAATCATGAAAAATTGGAGTTTACCAAGCCGTGAGTGCATGCTCAAATGGGGAGAGGAAATATTCATTTAACCCCAAAAAACCTGTGGGAAAAAAACCACCACCATGACCCAACAAAATCAAACAGCACATGGTGAAAAGGCATTGAAAAGGAATGATTTATTTCATAAACAAGCAATAAGAATTTTTCAATCATTGAATAAACCCTTCACGGGTCATGAAAGATGCAGAAGAAAATGATTAAAGAATACCATTGTTTGCATATTGAAAGGAGAAAGATGTTTGTTGTTACCTCAAACCGTGGAGAGCAGTAGGAGCCGTGGAGAGCCAATGATGTGTTGGAGAAGCTTCCATCGCCGAGAGAATTTCCCAGTAGCGCGTGGTAAAATGATGGAAAAGAATGGGATACCCAAAAAAAACATTAGTCATGTATTAATCGGACCCGAAATGAAGTTTAATTGGGGTGTAATGTGTTTGGTGTTTGGTGCTAATGTTAAGCGATTAATGTGTAGGAGTGATTTTTAATGGGCGCCAAAATAATTTTAGAAGGTGCTAACGTGAATTAGACCCATTGACTTTTGAGCGGATTTGAATGATAAAATAGTTATAATTAAATGTTAATAGTGACACAATTAGGTATTTTTTAAAAAAAATTGGTGGTTATAGCGGGCGGCAATCGGGATGTTAGGTGGCAATGAGCAGACGACACCTCTAAAAGGTGACTTTTTGACCCCTACGTGCATATCGAACACTCCTGCATTCGACTGAATTGCCCACAAGCCAAAACAATAGCTATAAGCACTTAACTCATGAGCGAACAAAACCCATAAAAAAATTTGTCGATTCGATGTACGGTCTGAATTCTATAGTTGCATAAAATTAGCCCTAGCGGATACTGGGACATCTCCCCTAACTACAAAGAAAAACCCACGAATAAATAATGATGAAAGAATGAATGTGATTATGACATGTATCGCCTTGTCACTCAATTCAAGAGTGAGAAATTAAATTTAAAAACATTAAAATTCAAAATAAGACCTTTTGAGGTAATTTGCAACCAAGACATGACAAATGTCACACACTTACTAGCATAGTAGGTTGAAACAGGAATCTCTGGAAATGGGAAAGAAATAATACTACTGTGTAACACTTTTCATCATCTTGTACAACCTATAAGCTTCTAAAGGCTCAGAAGACCTCAACTTTTTATACAATCCCCAAAGAATTAATTGCCTCATGTCTCACCATTCCTCTAAAGAGTTCAACGAGAGAAGGAAAGATGACCAGATCATAGAAAGTGGCATCATCTTTGAAACTAGAAAAATAATTAAGTAAAGGATATGAACACTGCCTTGGTCAAACGAGACGACAGGATGCTACTTAGAAACTACTTGCTTACTATCATAAATGGGAAGCAAAATAGGCTTCAAACTTCGAATTGAAGTGCTTTAGTGGAGTGTATGCATGAAGATGAAGCCACATATCTCCATCTCATAAACTCTGAGATGCTTAAAATAATAAAAATAATTTTTTAATTTGAGAAACCTACTATAGCTAATTAGAGGGGGAGGTAGGGGCCGGCGGTCGAGAGCCCTAACTATAGTAGGGGGGGCGCAAGAATTGACATAGCTTAGCAAACCGCTCACCCCCACCCCCGGGGCTGGGAGGCCTGAACCATATCTAGTTCCCCTTCCTTACCTCATCATTTCTTTCTTTCTTTACAAAGAATGGCTATACTCTATAGACGTTATATCGATGGCGGCAAGTCAAGTTTTCGACCCGCTCCTAGTCTTGTAGAACCTATGCTCACTCGTGCTATAGGTTGTTGCTTAATAGATACAATTTCTCTACCTATCTATAGTGGGGGTCAAACCAAACTGATTAAGCCATGGGGAAACAAAGCCCGACTATAGTTGAGAAGGGCTCAATAACAACATTCATGGGATTATAGTTGAGATAGTTGGTGGGTGGATTATAGTTGATAAGTCGTTGCTAAGGGATCGAGGGTAAGAGAGAAGGTGCCCTATGACTCTATAGGGGCAGGTGAGGAGTTGAGGGTAAGGCATTGATCATCACAGATGGTGTCTAAGGCTCCGCCATCACCCTATGCTTTGCTACCGACCTATATCCCTTATAGAGCAGTTAGAAACCAACCCCACCGGGGGGGTTGGGAGGATATACCCAATATTGGATTGGCCTAGGATTAGTGAGGAGAAGGTATTGGCTTTTAGTACTTTTACCCTTCTTGAATGAGAGAAAGAAATCAATGAGGAGCTAGTTGCCTCGAAAAGAAATGTCGATTAATCTGATTGCCCACAGATCTGGATGAAGCAAGGGTGTGATTAATTCAAAAGGGAGGGGGATAAAACGAGAAGGTTTCATTTTACCGGCCTAGCACGACCGGGGAGGGAAATGGCAATTCTATATGTAACATGAGCTTGGGGTGGGGTGATCCCACAATACTGGTTTACAATTTTTCACCAAATTGAACATTGAACTGATTTTTTTTAACTAAATCTTCACTTTCGAGCACCTACAGCGGCTAAACCGTAAGGAATTTGGAGATGATGCAAACTAGTGATTTGTGACATTTTGTCTGTAGATTCTAAATATATTTTTTTCAAATTTTTGGAATTAGATTGCAATTATTTTTCCATCTCTCGAAAATTGGTTTTTAAAAGTATACACCATTTTTAAAAAGTGGCGTTACTAGCTAACACAACTTTTTTCTATGAAGGATAAATTTTAATTTTTTTGAATTTAAATTTGTAACTACAATATCTAGTGCATGGAATTGGTTTCATAGCATTTCATTGAATATTTTTTTCTTAATTAAGCTTCAAAAGTCAAACTAGTTACAATTTAGACATAATTTATTGGATAAAACATAACTTTTTTTGTATGTATTGAAATTAATTTAAAAATTTTGGATCAGGAACATCAATATCTAATGCAACTGATATTTTTCAAAAAAATTGATAATCTACTATTTTTCTACGTATGTAACAAAGAGTTTGATTTTAGGTGAAAAACTTATATTTAATCAAACTAAAAAAATACATAATAAAACCAAAACATATTAAAATTATATTCAGGTGGATAGCTCGTTAAAAAACTACCATTATCCAATTGGGTTTGTGAAGTCTCCATTTTCATCTTCAACCCAAGCTTCAAAAGGAAAAATTTTAGAAGAGGGGAAGGGGAAAAAAGGGCGGTTCGTATGGACCCTAGTTCGAGAGAACCCCCCTTGGGGGTTCGTATGAACCTTGGTTCGAGCTAACCCCCCTTTTTTTGAATTTTCCTTTGTCTTTGTTTTAAAAAATTGCCAAAAAAGTGGGTCCCATCATTAAATAGGGTTTTGTTCAAACCAACGTCCATAAGAACCCCTTTCTAGGTCCATACAAACACCACAGTTCATGCAAACCCGTAAAAACCAAAAAAAAAAAAAATCATGGGAGTGTTTTTACAATTTTTCTTCCTCAACGAAATTGTAAACTAGTATTGTAGGATCAGCTGGTGGGAAGCGAGATTCAGAAAAGCTTAACAAGCAATACACAATTAAATGCAAAGGCACTCAAGTCTTTAATTCAAAAAAGCTTAACAAGCGAAATACAAATGCTATAAAATGCGGACAATTGAATCCATAAGCACTCTATAAACTAAAATAAAGCTTTAATTCGAAAAAAGTTGTAACAAGTAAAATACAGATTCCATACCCATGATAAATGTGACAAACCAAAGTCTACATATTAAAAACTCATTGAAAAGGAAGAAATTGTGAAGGGGCATACTTATATTTGAAGCACAAAGAATCAACAGAAATATAAACTTGGTCAACAATATAGAAAGCCATGAATGAAACCATTTCACCAATTAGAAAGACTATATGTCCTTGAAAATGAACAACTTCCCTTAGTAACAATTTTTGTTTTTTTACTCAAAACGAGAGGCCCTGCGTTGTTTAAGAACCTGGGTGTGTGTGTTGTCACAACAATAATTCCCTTGAACCATTTCAGCTCATGGAGTTACACACTTCTCCGGTCATTGTCGCTTTTGGCATTGCTTTATGTAAGTATATGGGATCTTGATTTCTAAGTTGCATTAAAAAATAATAATTTGTAAATACTTGAACTTGATGTGTTGCATTTATATTTGTTGGCATTAATGGCTTAACCCATTTTCACAATTCATTTGCTATTGTTGAATCTTAACTCCTTGACTGCTTAAGGAATGCTTATGCAGAAAGCAGTAAAGCAATTGTCATGAGATTATCTCTTTCACATTTGCCACATTATCGAAAAAAAATAGATCTTGAAATGTGAAATAGAAAAGCATCCAAGAAAATTTAGGATGTGTTGCAACTATAAAGGTAATAAGTGCTGTGCCATGTTTCAAACCTTTCAAATTAAAACAATAAGCGTTTAAAAAATATGAAAAACTTATTTTCTTTATGAATTCTATTATTATAAAAATATAAAAATAGGTTCAACATCTTGCTATCAAATTTCTATTATTATCATGCAAACAAATTTCTACCACATTATCAATACTATCGACACCATAACAAGAATACAATGAATTTAAAATTCGCCATTAGTAAATGATCATAGTTACTGAGTCATTAGATTCTACCAAAATGTTTTTCTTGATTGACAACAGTAAACATTCTGTTAGTTTATCTGATAACAGGCTGCACAGCAAAGGGATCATAAAAAGACAATATTGCAAATTCCAATGTGAAAGCTAACTTAACAACATTCCAATCAGCACAGTAGACAATTAGCATCATCATGTGTTCACAAAGAAACCATCAACATCCTAACGCATAAGAAGACATAAAGGAAAAAAAGAATTAGTGAAAAGCTTGGCCTAAAGTGTGGAAATCATTCTGTAAAAGAGATTATTCCTACTTCATTCCAGGCATTCATCTATCCCTACATGTCCACTCACTCACCCAGCCAAATAGGAAACTCCAGTGCTTTGCAATCACAGGAAGAGCCCCCGGTAACTTCTTTGGTTGCCGTATATGTTGCATTCATTGTATTCTACGAATATGTTGGCTGCAAAGGTACATTGTATACAATAGCAAGACTGCATTATTATCCTAAGATACAGCAGATGAACTAGATGGCAGCATCTGGATGTTCAGACATTCAATTATTGAGTAAATCTGCAGGAAACTCACAATAATTGTTTGAAGGACAAAGTTAAAGAAATTCTAGCCACTCAGCTGAGCAATATAATCCATTTTGTGTATATATAAATAGTAAAAATCCAATGCAACTGGCACGCACGACCACTGCAAGGTGAAGGCTTGTGCAGTGCTAGCATTCCATAATATACCAGGACTATAGGATTGGAAGGATTGCATTTGGCCGATGAAAATTGATTTGATGAAACACTTCTCTTTCCTCATGATCTAGAGACCAGAGCCCTCCCCAGCACTTTTCTCCTTCATATTTCTTCCAAGATCATCATCACCCTTACATTTTGATCTGATGTCTTGAACTGTAGCTTGCACTTCTGGAATATTTGAAGGGTTCATTTCTGCTCGACCTGTGAAGGAAAGAATCTGCCTCTCAGAATTGTTGACCTGATCACTATAACTACCATATACTTCTGGTGATTTAGATGTGTTGCTCTTCCCACTTGACTGAGACAATGATGTACTATGCAGATGTTGTGCATCCTTGATTGAATTGTCGTAATCATGATGAGCATCTGAAGTTTCATTTTCCTGAACTGTATCTTTCCTATTAATGTTTGCTTTCAGGCCTTTCAACTTTGATCCTTCAATTTCAGCATAGCCTCGACTATCATCTGGATTCTCTTCACCGTGAACAGAACTATACTCAGTCCCTTGCTGCAGCCTTCCAACTGTTCCTAGAGTTAATAAGAGTTCCAGCTGTTTTTGTTGTTGTTCCTGCAAGCCACTCATAGTAAAACGTTCCAAACAATTATTTAAAGGGTCACAACTTTAAAAAATTCTTATTGCACTTTTCTGCTAAATGTTTGCCTCTGAATAAATTTTCTATTGGATAATAAGGAATAGATGATACCAAGGCTATCACATACTTGACTTAATTATCCACATGCACACTGAAAAGGGACTAAAAGAAATTTCATGAAACATGAAACCATGATGAAGTGTTGCAAAAACTCCAATAAGCTAAGGGTCGGGTAACCACTTAAACTTTCTGAAATTCACCAAATACTAAATACCATGAAAATATTTGACATAATTTGGTAGAAAAGTGACCTCCTCAAAAGGGTTGCCCTTATGCTTGTTCAGCAGAGTAGATACAGATGGATAATAGTTACAGATTTGGGGGCTGCTGGTGCATAGAGGCATCAGCACAGTTCAGAGAAAACCTCAAAGGTGATTGAGTTAAGACACTAAATGATGTGCATTATGCACATTTGATCTAAAATTTACATAAACCGCAGAGCACAAGCGAGGATGGCTCTCCATGGTGTTAACCAGGATTGACATTGCCAACAGCTTTTTGCCAACATTGACTTTCATCAAGATTAAAACTCTTGAATTCATCATTCTGGATTCCTATATGCTGTATTTTGAATTCTAACATTTGGTTGATCAAAATGTTGCTCAACTTGACCTCCTGAGTATTTTACTAGAATTCTGCAGTTTTGACTGTTGAATTTCTATAAAAGTAGTTTGACTAGGGACAGGCATCAGAGTTTCAATTTGACAAAGGTACAGACTGTAGTAGACTCCAATCAGAGATGTGACTAACCCTGTGCACTTATTTGTAGAAGATTATTCACTGTACACGCAAAACTAGTCATGTGCTTGCAGGATCAAAAGGGACAGTGTTTTTTATGAAAATGAATATGCCCATGAAAGTAAAGTGATTGGCAAAACCCACAAATGCCCATATGCTACTTGGGTGATTGGTTAAAGCCCATGAGTACCCATGAGTGTCCAGTTATTGGATAAAATCCATGAAGGCCCATTAATCTTTAAAAAACTGTGATAACCTATGGTAGCTTGTGACTGGGTAGCTAACCATTCTGTAACACAACGGTAACCAAAAATCAGAAAATTGTTGTCAAATGCACAAGAATGACTAAATGAATAGAATAAACTGCATGCTGTGAAATTTTTGTACTATTTAATGCAATCTTTATCTGGCTGACTGATGGAGACAGTTGATCGGATCCCAAATTAGAGATAGCTTAATGGTGATGAACTTCAAGGGACACTTGTGAAACAAATACAACTCAATGATGCTCTCCTCTCATATCTTGTTGTTGGTTGCAAGTGGAAGTAAGATGGTGTTTAACAAGCTCTCTTCTCATTTATTCTTAGAATGTTTATCTTTTCTTCATTAAGCCCCCTTTTACCTTTTCCTTCAATAAATTTTAGCCCCCTTTTACATGACAAGAACAATCACAAGTCCTGTATCTGCAGACAATTATGTGTCAAAATCTGGGAGTCAATTTAAAGCAGGTGGAAATCATGGAAGAACTGGAGGATAACCATGACAGAGGCTGCATAGTTCGTAGTCACAGGCCTGAAGACATCTAGATGCAAGCCATTTCAAAATAGAACTAGCAGTCAAATTTATTTGACAAAACAACACATGGCATCACTGAAAGGGTGACATGTCGGCATGATCATTGTGCAATGATGGCAAGGGAAGACATGTGGTGGCATCAGTCAAGGACACAGTGGAACACAGTCACGCATGTAAGGCTACATGTCAGACATGAATTACTGGATGCTGTTGGGAATAATATCCCTAATACAGTCAACCAATAAACTGAGATAGAGAAGAACTTAAGATTATGTGATCAAAGAACAAATTATTTAATCAATCTATTCAGCAATTTTGTAAGAAATATATGAAAGAATATGCAACCATAGAACATAAGAGACTCTAGATTTCCATGAGAAACCCTTATTGGATAAAAACCTACCACCAAAGAATTGCCACAGTTATATCATTCAGAATACAAAGATTCAAGACAAGTCACTTTGCAAAGTCTCGAACTATAAGCTTATAGCATACTTTTTTCTGCAATCATAAACAAGTTACATCAACCTTACTTCCTCATCAGAGTATTCGGCGTCCACAATCACATACATGTCAATCAACCAACCAACCTTGTTATGTTCGCACAAGCAGATAATTACAAGAGCTAAGACTTTCTCATGGAAAACCAACAGTCTCAACCATCTAACCACCTCATAGATACCAACTGTCACCCAACATACCATGACATCAACCAGCTGCACATACTTCTAAGCATGATGTCCCCATAACTGCAGCATACTCAAGGTCAAAAATCTATTGAGAAAATACTTCAGTATGAATGTCTCCCTGTATAGCCACCAAAACCAGTACTAAGCTTGCAGTGGCAAGTAGCACTTTCTAACTGCTCCAATCTGTTTTCAGTACCTTAAAATATTCTCCAAAACATAATCATGCTTTGAGATATCATTTCATGTACTGCAATAATGCCGCAAGTGCATCTCCACTATCATACTCACTCCAGTGATATACTCAAAACAATTAATGTAGTTGTGAGTTCTCCAAGTGACTAGCAGTTGCTACCACAACATCACTGCATGTAGACAAACCTTCATGCTAAATTGCAACACCCAAAACTACACAATTCTACCACTTCACATTTTTTAAGCTGCTTGCCAGTTTACAAATAAACTCTTTTCAAAAACTCTCTGCAAGTGAATAGCACATCCAAGCTCCAACATTCTCCCACTTGATATTTACCACAAGAGAGTGCAATATATAAACCAAGAAGTTAATCTCATGCATTAGAATGGGATAAACACATTTCATCCCTGCACCACACAAACATGGCCATACTTATAAGTTTAGTCAAAGAATTAGTAGTGTCTCCAACATTCTCCCACTTGATATTTACCACAAGAGAGAGCAATGTATAACCGAAGAAGTTAACCTCATGCATTAGAATGGGATAAACCCATTTCATCCCTGCACCACACAAACTTGGCAATACTTATAAGTTTAGTCAAAGAATTAGTAGTGTCTCCAACATTCTCCCACTTGATATTTACCACGACAGAGTGTAATATATAACACAAGAATTTAACCTCATGCATTAGAATGAGATAAACCCATTTCATCTCTGCACCACACAAACTTCTCAATACTTATGAGTTTAGTCAAAGAATTGGTAGTCTTTACCTGAGTGTCAATTTCTCCATCTCAATTTTTATGTTTTCCACCATCTCACGAGTAAAATGATACTGCACATCTACATATTTGGCTATAATAAACAAGATTTCTTGCCAAAAAAATTGCACTCTATGAATCACAATTCAACATTGTATCACACTTAAAACCAATACTATTAGACAACCTTTATAACCACATAGCTTCCTTACAAAGATGTGTTGTGGCTATATATTCTACTTCAACTGTGGATAGTGCAACTGTCTATTGCCACATGTTCATCCAGCTAACTACTACAAACAGAATAAAAACATAACCACTCATTGACCTCTGAATATCAAGATCTCCAACCCAATCAAAATCTACAAATCCATGTATGCTCAGCATCTTAACAACATCATTGGTACCATGATAAGATAAAAAGTAATCCAGAGTTCCTTTCACGTACCTAAACACTCCTTTTACTTGTGTCCAATGTTCTTTACTAGGCTTGGCCATGAATCTACTCAGAACTTCCACTACTTGATCAATGTTTGGTCTTGTGCAGACAATTGCATACAAAAGACTTCCTATTGCACTGGCATATGGTACATAGCTCATCTACTATAAAGCCCCTGCAAACTTAAGACATTGTTCCAAGCTTAACTTTGTACCAACTAGTAGGGGTGTACTTACCAATTTATTGTCATGCATGCCAAAGCACTGCAAAATAGTGTCAAAACATTTCCTCTGGTTTAATTGTAGTTTCTTGTTGGTCTCGTCCCTATGAAATCTCCATACCAAGTATGTATCTAGCAACACCTAAAGTCTTTCATTTCAAATTGACTAGACAATTGAGCTGTGAGTTCCTTAAGTAATGTCTGATTATTTCCAATGCTAAGCATATCATAAACATATAAAACAAAATAAGATGTGATCACCCACCTATTTATATTACACACAATGATCATCATTACTCCCAAAGCCCAATTCTAACACATGAATCAAATTTACAATTCCACATACACAATGACTACCTTGACCCATACGATGACCTTTTCATCTTACAAATTAGAGTCCCTTTACCTTTTACTCCAAAGACTTCATGTTGTTTCATATGGATCTCCTCCTCTAAATCACCATGCAAGAATGAAACCTTCGCATTCATCTTCTCTATTTCAAAATCATATGCCACAACTATAGATGATAAGATTCTAATGGAACTTAACATAGCTGTCAAAGAAAAGATCTCACCGAAAACAATCACCTTAATTTGAGAATAAAATTTTGCCACCAATTGTGCCTTGTACTGCTCAGGTGATCCATCTCTCCAATAGTTGTTCTTGAATACCCATTTGCAGCAGGTTTTCCTCCTTCAGCCAAATCTACCAAGCCCCGAGCATTGCACTACTTCAATGCAAATATCTCTTCCATGACATTCCTCCAAGACATCTTTGCCTTAGAAATGAGAGTTTCTACAGAATTTGATTCACCACTAGTACATGTTTGAGAAAAAACACAACGAAAATCTAGTGGACTTCACCTATCAAGTGACCTATGCTACCTCATAAAACTTCTCACAGTCATCAATGAAGAATTTCCTACTTGGTCTTAACCTTGTTTTTCTTCAAAGTTTGCACTCATCTCCATCCAAACTATCATGACCACTTGTTTGCTCGTTTTCATATGCATTCCAGTGCTCTAACTTGTGTTCAAAATGCACCTTTTGACTCTCTAGTTCCTTTGGTTGTTCCTCTGTGGATAAGACTCTAAATTCTCTAAAAGTGACATCTCTAAAATAAAGAACTTTCAATGTCTCAAGATTCCAAAGCTTGTAGCCTTTTACATTTTCATCATATCTAATGAAAATACACTTCTTTGCTTTGTAATCCAGTTTAGACCACCTCTACTTTGGCACATGAACAAGTTCTTCACAACAAAATACTTTCAAATGTGTTATAACCGGACTTCTACTAGTGGACATTTCATATGGTGTTTTATCCTCCAACACAGAAGTGGGAGGCATGTTCTTCAAGTAGCATGTGATATTTATTGCTTCAGCCCAAAACTCCTATCCTAGACCAATACTACTCAACATAGTTCTAATTTGTCCTAGTAAGGTTGTGTTCAACCTTTCAAACATTTCGTTATGTTGCAATGTATAGGGAGTTGTCCCTGGTTTCACAATTCCAATGTTTTTACAATATCTCAAATTCTTTGGAGAAAAATTGTCCACCATTATCTATCCTAAGCACCTTCATTTTCTTACTCATTTGGTTTTCAACTAGAGCTTTGAACTCCTTGAACTTGAGAAACACCTCAAACTTTCTTCTGATAAAATTAACCCAAGAGTACCCAGAGTAATCATCAATGAAGGATACATAATATAGACTTACCAATGGAATTGGCATTCAAAAGGACCAAAAACATCATTGTATACCACCTCCAGAATTTCCTTTGCCCTTGTACTTTCTAAGACAAACCAAACACTATTTTGCTTGCCAAACACATGATGTTCACAAAATTCAAATCTAACAAAACAACCAAAAATACCATCCACCATATGTTTACTCACCGAGGTTTTCTAATCTTTTTCACCTATGTGGTGTGGCCTATAATGCTACAACCACCCAAATTCAATTTCAACTACATTGGCACACCTAGACAATGTTGATGGATCTTGCCTAAACAATGTACCATTTCGCATTCCCTTAGCAAGCACCAAGTTGCCTCTAGCTATCTTGCAACCCTTATCATCAAAGGTAACATGCATCCCTAAATCAATCATGTTTGAAACAAACATAAGATTTCAAGCCAAACCTAAAGTATGTAATACATCCAAGAGTGTCCTCACTCTCCCATCTATGAAGGATATATTCACCTTTCCTCAACAACCATCCTTAGAAGATTGATATCAATGAGAAAGACCTGTCCTCCATTGCATCCTACATAGTCAAAGTACCACTCCCTATGAGGAGTCATGTAATAAGACACACGAGTCAATTAACCAAGAGTCGTCACCAATGACATTAGCAGAAATGAAAGCATCACTAGTCTATTCATAATTATCAAAGAATTTATCAAAAGAATCATCTTTTTTCTTGGATTTGCACTCCTTGATGTGACCTTTCTTGTCACAGTTCTAGCATTTTACTTTTTATTTCCCATAAGACATTCACCTATCCTTTCCCATGGACTTTTTGTCTCCACTCATTTTCTTACCCCTTTTTTCTTTAGAGTTGCCCCTAACACCCAAGGCATTAGTAGAGGTTTCATCCATGGATTTCTTGCCAATCTTTTCACTTAACAAAATCCCTATGCCATTCTCCAATTTTGGTGAAGCAATATTACTACTAATTGTCATTATTAAATTTTTCCCATAAATCAAGTAAGGAACAAAGTAGCAAAATGCGCTTATCCTCTTCATCCAATTTGACTCCTATTGATATAAGTTGACTTAGAATGAGTTTGAAAGTATTAAGGTAATCATTTACAATTTTACAAGGTCTCCATCTTTCATCTTTAAAGAATACTTCTCTTTCAAGACAAGCTTATTTACAAGACTCTTGCACTGATACAGTATTTATATCTTCTACCATAATGAATGAGCAATTTGTTCCTCAAACACATTCATCAACACAGAGTTTGAAAGACATAATTGAGTAGTACTTCTAGCCTTCTTACCCTATTTAACCTAGTCCTCATTAGACATACCTCAAAGCTCAAGGTTTAGCTAAAGAAGACACTCTAGTCCATAAATTCCTTTCTAGCAAAGATCTTATATTTTCAATTTCCACAACTCAAAATTCTGCCCATTGGAACACTCAATCTCAAACATTGAAGTGCTAGCCATAAATTAAATGTCTTTTCACAAAACCTTTCAAAGATTTCCTTTTCAACTAGTTATACATATATTGCAACAAATTTGTTAATCCTAGGGTTTCAACATCACCAACCAGATACACAAACAAGGACACCAATCACGTATAACTCTAATACCACATGTGAGAATAATAATGCTGTTATAGTTAACCAATACACATACTTATGAAAGTATTTAATCAATCTATTCAGCATGTTTGTAAGAAATATATGAAAGAATATGCAACTATAGAACATAAGAAAGAGAGTTTAGATTTATGTGGAAAGCCCCTAAACGAAGAAAAGCCACCACCAAAGAACCATCATAGTTACATTATTCAAAATACAAAGATTCAATACAATAGATCGCTTTGCAAAGTCTATAAGCTTGCATCATACTCTTTTGCACTCGTAAACAAATTACATCAACATCACATCCCCACCAAAGTATTCAATGTCCACAATCACATGGGCATCAATCAACCAACCAAACTTGATACATTTGCACAAGTAGATAGATATAGTTGCTAAGACTTTCTCCTGGAAAACCAACAATCTCAACCATCTAACCTCATAAAATACCATCACCCAACTATACCATGACCATACCATGTCATTAGCTAGCCGCATATACTTGTAAGCATGATGTCTCCACATGAAATGTCACTATAGATCATAAGCAATTGCCACACACTAAAGGTATGTCTTCCTAT
>VDFB02343063.1:0-26122 GCA_007258455.2 Sequoia sempervirens
TTTTGCAAGTTAAAATATGTTTTAGGGCGTGAGGCCAGGAATGTTTCAAGTCCGTGAAATTTGTCTTCTTCTCCGCCGTGAAAATCCTATGGTGAACAATGAAGACTATAATGCTGAGGAATTAAAATCCTCAAAGAAAGTCCCATCCAAAATAAACCGAGACAGGACTACCAACTCATGATACATAGTTATAATTATGTATATATTTGGGAGAATGAAAATTGTAACATTTACTATATAATTCATACAAAATTGTATAGATTTTACACTATAGTTATTCTCCATGCTTACTGTATATATTTTACAATATGTTTTAAGCTAATTTCAGCATTCAACCCAACTATTGAACAAATTGTACGTTTACTTCTTTACTTTGACAAACAAATGGTTATACAACCATTATCTTTTTCATAATGTCTATTTACTATTGTCAAATTTAATCTTTGCTTGTTCTGATATAATACAAACAATATTGTACAACTATTAATTTACACTCTAATCCCATTAATACTTCACTATACTTTTCTATCGGCGTACCCCTTGCACCCCCTCTGGTGCAAGTGCTAGTTATAATTGGCCAACATATTTCTAAGAGGTGTTTTATTCTCCTCGTCAATTGGAAAGAAGTCGAAATGTTACCTATTTCGTTTACGAAAAAGTACTCCATTGGAAGTTCGAGATATTGTACGCGTAAATGTTTAAAAAACATGGTATTTTTTTCTCTGTTGCAGTTTTTCGGTATGTTGAATGTTTGCATGTAACTGAATTTCAATATATGATCTTCCTATCGTCAGAGTTTGACTGGTTTGCATGGAAGAGCTGAAGCCATTGGAGCAGTTGCTTTATAAACAGTGCAACAGTGGTTAAGAACATCTACTCTGTAAAAGCTAATCGAATTCTTTGAATAACTAGATTGCCGATGTTGCTGCTGGTTTTTAATATGTTTGGCAGTTTTGGTTCTCCTAAATTAACCTGTTATAACTTTTACAAGATGGTTTGGTTTTTGTTTGTGTTTATTGTAAGTGCATTTGGTGCAAACTTGGATTTGCAGGCACTGATGGAATTCAGAAATGGCCTGGAAATGTCAGAGGCAATTGCTGATTGGAATATGAATTCATCACAGTGTGAATGGAAGGGAGTAAAATGCAAGGGAAGCGATGTGGTATCTCTTTATCTTCCCAATTCGGGTTTACAGGGGAAGATATCCCCACATCTTGGATTTATTCAGGGGTTGGAGACTTTGAATCTTTCAGACAACCGGCTTTATGGCGAGATTCCCTCTCAGATATGGAGGCTTGAAAATCTCAAGGTGTTGGATCTTAGTGGGAACCGGTTATCAGGGACTATTGATTCTAATGTAAAAGAGCTTATAAACCTGAAAGTCCTAGATTTGAGCTCTAACTTCTTTAGAGGAAAAATCCCTATTGAGCTCGCAAATATGTTGGCCTTGGAATCCATTTGGCTGGGACGGAACAAATTGGTGGGTACAATACCGCCTCATTTTGGTAATCTGACAAAACTGTCAATGCTTGATATTAGTGAAGGGTCGCTGTCTGGAGATCTCCCTCCTGAGATTTGTAAGCTCAAAAATTTGCAATATTTGAGGATACAGAATAACTCTCTTTTAGGAAGGATTCCTCCAGAGATTGGAGGTATGGTGAAATTGATGGACCTCAGCTTAGGAATCAATAACATATCTGGTCCTCTGCCAACAGAAATAGGCAACCTTGTGAATCTGGTAAACCTTTTCTTACCTTCTTGTTTGCTTTGAGGACCCATCCCTGAATAAATTGGAATGTTGAGAAGCCTAGAAAAACTGGACCTATCAAACAATTCTCTGTCTTGTTCTATCCCAAAATCCATCGGTAACCTCCAAAATCTTACATTTTTGGGCCTTGCAAATGTTGAACTGAATGGCTCAATCCCTGCAGAGCTCGCTCGATGTAAAAACCTAAATTCTGTTGTTTTATCATACAATTCTCTCACAGGTTCTCTTCCTGATACACTTGCAGATCTAAACTTTGTTGTTTCATTTTCTGCAGAAATGAATAAGTTAAGTGGGCGTCTACCATCTTGGTTGGGAACATGGAAGAAAGCCTAGAAAATCCTGCTTTCTTCAAATCAATTTAGCGGGCATATTCCTTTAGAGCTTGGGAATTGCTCCTCATTAAGCCAACTGGAACTGGCCCACAATCAATTGACAGGGTACATTCCTTCGGAGCTTTGCAATGCAAAGATGCTTACAGTGATTAATTTGGAGGTCAATATGTTTCAGGGGACTATTGACAGTACATTTATCAACTGCAGAAATTTGACTGAGTTGCGCTTGACGCGAAATCAGATTAGTGGAAGAATTCCTAGATATTTTGGGAAGCTTTATATCAAGGCTGTAAACCTGGACTACAACAATTTCAGTGGTACAATACCTGATGAGATATGGAGTTCATCTACCATTGTGGAATTTACTGCTGGATACAACTTCCTTCAAGGCTATCTACCTCCTCAAGTGTGTAATCCTATGACATTGGAATATTTGATTCTTGATGGTAATATGTTGAAAGGAAAACTACCAAAAGAAATTGGAAAATTGCCAATCTTATCGGTACTTTCTTTGAATGGTAATAGTTTGGATGGTCACATTCCCTCCCAGTTGTTTGACTACAATAGTTTATCTACTTTGGACCTGGGATCCAATCGTCTAAGTGGATCAATCCCCAAGGACATAGGAAAACTATTGAAACTGGAGAATTTAGTGCTTTCTCATAATTATCTCTCAGGTCCCATTCCTGTCGAAATTTCGCTGGGCTTTAAGCAGTACGCAGTCCCATCTTCCAGCTACCTACAGCATCGAGGAATGTTTGATCTGTCTTGGAATCAACTTTCAGGGCCCATACCAAAAGAACTCGGCAACTGCACTGTCATAGTAGAGTTGTTGCTTAATAACAACCAACTTTCAGGAACAATACCCAGCTCCTTCGCTGGTCTTACAAACCTATTAATAGTGGATTTGTCTTATAATAACTTGGTAGGTGAAATACCAGTGGAGATTAGCTTATGCAAAAAGATTCAAGGCATGGCCTTAGGCAATAATCAACTCACTGGCCCGATTCCTCAAGAGCTTGGGGACTTGAGCAGTCTGGTTAAACTGAATCTTAGTGGTAACAGACTATGTGGTCAGATTCCTGATACAATCGGAAAGTTAGTTGGTCTTTCTCACTTTGATGTAAGCAACAATGAATTGTATGGTGGATTTCCTCAATCCCTTGCAAACTTGGTAGGCATCGTTGGCTTATATGTGCAACAAAATAACCTCAATGGCAGCATTGCTGAATTTCTCTCAAAGAGCACAGCCTGGAATCAGATTGGGACATTGAATATGAGCTCGAATTCATTTAGCGGAGATATTCTGAATTCTCTTTTTAATCTCCTACTTCTGACATATTTGGATCTACACAGCAATGAATTTACAGGAAAAATAACTCCAGAGCTTGGTAATCTGTCAGAGCTTACATACCTAGATTTTTCTGACAATCACCTCATTGGAAGGATCCCACATGAATTATGTGATCTTATGAAGCTCGGATTCCTCAATCTCTCAGACAATGCACTGGAAGGAGATATTCCTAATGATGGTGGATGCAATAATCTTAGTGCATTATCTTTTCAAAGAAACAAGAGCCTATGCGGAAAAATCATTGGCCAAACTTGCAAGGGCAAGCCTATTCAGTTGAGAACTGACTCAATCACTGGAATCATGATAGGCATCGTACTTCTTCTGCTTATACTTGTACATGGTCTAGTCAGACAAGTTAAATCATCCCGGGAGAAGGCTTTGCCTTTGACCAAGGCTACTGATAAGTTAAGACTGAACCCTATTTTTGAGCCCAACAATAACGATTGGATAAGCAGCAGCAGGTCAAAAGAGCCCCTGAGCATAAATTTAGCCATATTTGAGAGGCCTCTTATTCGCTTTAGACTGGATGATGTACTCCACATGACAAACAATTTTTCTAAGATCAACATCATTGGAGATGGTGGCTTTGGTACAGTTTATAAAGCTACTTTTCCTAATGGAAAGACTGTGGCTATTAAGAGACTTGGAAAAGCTACAATGGAGGGTGAGAGAGAATTTTTGGTAGAAATAGGTACCTTAGGAAAAATCAAGCACATGAATTTGCTTCCATTGGTGGGATACTGTTCATGTTCTTTGAGTGGGGAGAAACTTCTAGTCTATGACTTCATGGAAAATGGAAGCCTTGATACATGGATAAGGAACACAACTGGTGCAGTGGAGGTCCTTGACTGGCCCAAACGTTTCAAAATTGGTATGGGTGCAGCGAGTGGGCTTGCGTTCCTTCATCATGGCTTAACCCCCCACATCATTCATAGAGACATAAAATGTAGCAACATACTTCTGGATGCCAACTTTGAAGCTAGAGTTGCAGACTTCGGATTGGCCCGCCTTATCAGTGCTTGTGAAACTCATGTTACCACAAATATAGCTGGAACCCTTGGCTATATCCCTCCTGAGTATGGCCAGTGTTTCAGATCAACTACCAAAGGTGATGTATACAGTTTTGGAGTGATTCTTATGGAATTGTTGACGGGGAAGGAACCCATTGGGGCCATTTTCGAAGACACGGAAGATGGAAATCTGGTAGGTTGGGTTCACCGAATGATGCAGAAAGGGCAAGCAACTGAGGCCTTGGATCCTCTCCTCTCACATGGATCATGGAAGGGACAAATGCTTCAAATTCTGCACATGGCCTCTATGTGTACTCATGACGATCCTTTGAAGTGCCCCACAATGTTGCAGGTTGTGAAGTGTTTTAATGACATTGGAAAGCATGTGTAGAGGTTTGGCAATATGCTTGGTAACAGAGTTTAGTTGATCGTATTGTGAAGGTTATATCTTTTCTGCATAGCAAGTCTATACCAAATATTTTTGCGTTCTCAGAGGTGTGTTGCTCCGATGTCAGCTAGTGCCTTAAACTATTTTTATTTATCTTAAAATGCCCTTCAATAAGATTCTAGTCCTTGTCCAAAGGCCATATTGCTTTAACCTTTCTGAAGTTTTGATAGTGCAAATATTTGACTTATAGATCAATGGAAGATATTTGCACCACATCAAATGTCATTATTGTTACATTGTTGAAAGTGCCAGTCTTGGCTAAACAAATTTTGCATTCTAAAATGTAACATTTGGATAATTTCTACTAAAGTATTAGTTCTTATGCAACTAAACTTTAACTTCCTAATAAATATTGTTTTCTTGAATTCGGTTTAGAGATCCCAAACATTCTCCCGTGTCTTTATGCATTTTAAGTCTTTCTTTTACTATTAAAAGATTCTCATGAACAATTGGGATCAACAAAATGACATTGCAAAAGCAATTATCTTATCATCCTAAAAAAAAGTTGAGAGGAAAATTTTGATCAGAAAGGAAAAAAAAAAAGCAATCACTATAAATTAGATTGTAGCGTCGAAAATTGTTATCCTTGCAATTTTATAGTATTTTAGGCCCTCACTTTCTAGTATCTGAATTACAAAGTGTTAGCACTTGAATTTTATATTTTTGACATTTTTATGATAATTTAAGCTTTCTGAGTCTATTTTATTTATCTTAAAATGCCCTTCAATAAGTCTCTAGTCCTTGTCCAAATGGCCATATTTCTTTAACCTTTCTGAAGCTTTGATAGTGCAAATACTTGACTTACAAATCGTTGGAAGATATTTCCACCACATCAAATGACATTATTGTTACATTGTTGAAAGTGTCAATCTTGGCTAAACAAATTTTGCATTCCAAAATGTAACATTTGGATAATTTCTACTAAAGTATTAGTTCTTATGCAACCAAACTTTAACTTCTCAATAAGTATTGTTTTCCTAAATCTGGTTTAGAGATACCAAACATTCTCTCATGGCTTCATGCATTTTTAAGTCTTTCTTTTACTATTAAAAGATTCTCATGAACGATTGGGATCAACAAAATGGCATTGCAAAAGCAATTATCTTATCATCCTTAAAAAAGTTGAGAGAGAAAATCTGATCAAAAAGGGAAAAAAAAAGCAATCACTATAAGTTAGATTGTAGCGTCGAAAATTGTTATCCTTGCAATTTCATATTATGTTGGGCCCTCACTTTCTAGTATTTGAATTACAAAGAGGTAGCACTTGAATTTTATATTTTTGATATTTTTATGATAATTTAAGCTTTCTGAGTCTATTTTTTTTCGGATGGGAGTGCAACATGCTAACTTTCCATGAAAATTCATGATTCTAATTGTCTTTTAAGCATTACTTTCCCTTGGCAATTGAGAAAGTAATGACTCTGCATGCAAGTCTAAAACACATCTTGACTTAAAACCTTCCAATTTGACTCCCAAATCAGTTTTTTCACTTCTAACTTTCATTTTACAATTTCTCAAGAAGCTCTGTCATTTTTGAAGAAAAAAAAACAAGCTACACAGCCATACTAGTACTATGCATGTGAATTTCTTCAACATTTTCAATCGACATATTTGTGGGATGGTGGAAAACAATAGAAACAAGGCAACAACACTCTTCTTTAGAGTTTTTCACAAGCTTCTAAATTATTTTGTTTTTGCAATATTGTTCCCTCTTTCCTTAACATTTTTTTAAAATTTACAAAATCTTAAGTGCTAGCATAATATGTTTGGAATTTTATCTCTATTTAGTTAATCTCATTTTTCAATTTGAAATACTGCCAATTTTCATCGCAAATATTATCAAAAAACTAGATTGTTGTAGAGGTAGAAATACCAAAACAGAGGTTTGACTTAGGGAAGCCCCTTAACAACCACAAAAACATTTTCCTTTCCTTTTGTTATTTGCAGGTGTCTTTATTGAAGAAGCCGCATGATTTGGTGATACTTTCTTTAACTCTTCTTCTAGAGTTTTAGTTCCTTCTTTTGAATATTTGAATAGTTAATTTCACTGTTATTTCTATTATTTTGAGAACTATACCTACTTTAAAATTTTGTCTTACATTTGCATTCATGAAGTTTTCCTACACCTGGCAACACTTTTTGTTTTTCATCTGGATTGGATGACAGCTCGACGCAAAGACATTTGCGCAACGTGCTGATGTTTGTGGCAGAGGCCTCCAAAAAAGGATTCCCATTCTCAATGACCAGTATTTTCTATTTCTATTGAAAAAAGGCTGTAATAATTTTTCTGTTAAAAGATATTTTTACCAATTTTCTATATTGAACATTTTGATCGATAATTTGTAATTTTTTGTTCAGTATAAAACTCTGTATAAAAAGATAATTAAAGAATATTGAAGAGAACCTAAACTGTTGGTTTATCCCAATATATAGAGTGAATTAGCTCTCAAAGGAATCAAACCGTTCTTTGTAGGGGATTGTTGGGTACTCGTGTGGTTCAAACCGTGTCCTAGTCCTGGTTCGGTCCTCTAGGGGATTCGGCCAGGGTCCTTCAAATGCCCTGTGGGTTTTTCCGAGACAAACCTTGAAGATCCTAGGGAGAACCCAGACAAAATTTGCTCAGAACCCAGATAGAATTTGCTCAAAACTTAGACATACATAGGCAGGGGAGTAAGGAATTTTGACAAGATCTGGGGTTTTTAAAAATTTTACCTGTTTGCTTGGAGACGACCCACAGGTTGAAGAAAACGACAGCCCACGGGATGAAGAAAATGGCAGCTAGGGCATAATATTTTCTGCAAATCCGGCAAAAACACAATATTGCAATCATCACTTCCCGCCACACCCATTGTAAGCCTTCCCGCCTGAAGAAACTCCATCCGAGTCTGACACCGTAGCAGCAAACGAGAGAGCCAACTCACAGAGCCATCAAAAAGCTGCGAAAACAGCAGTTTTGTTCGAGGGAAAAGCCATATGTGGGAAATAATTAATATATTTTTTGGAAAAGGTAGGTATTTTTTCTATTTTAATTTGAGACAATGTAAAGTAAATAAATAAAACTTAACTAGCAATTGCACCTTGGTGTGCAATAGGTACGCCGAAGAGGTCTAGAATATCCATTACGAAATTTTTTTGTCTTTATTTTGCATACATCTATGCAATGCAAGAGACTAATTGGTAGGCCATTTAGTAAATGATTTTGTTTGTGCAACAAAGGTATCAATGGAGAGGTGATAGCTTCAAATGAAATATGCATCCACTTACAAGTATCCAAACATGAAAGAAACAAAACCTTTGAATCAAGAAGATAACCAGGCTTCATTAGTAGTAGGCTCATGTTATGTTTGTCATAGGAAGAGAGGGAGATAGAGGGAGAGATATGGATACAAAGAGGGAGATATAAAGGGGGGAAGAGTGAGAGAGAGGTAAAGAGGAAGATAGATATGTGGATGGAGATGGAGAGGGATATGGAGAGGAGAGAGAGGAATAAATAGAAATATAAAGATAGGCATAGGAAGTTATATATAGAGAGAGATAGAGAGGGAGAGATAAAGATAGTGAGGTAAAGAGATATAGATATGGAGGTATAGGAAGAGGTAGAGGGAAATAGAGAGGGAGAGAGCTAAATGGATAGAGAGAAGGAGACGTGTCGAGAGATAGAGGGAGAAAAATAGATAGAGACGCACAGATAAAGAGATGGATAGGGGGATATAGAGGGAGTGAGGGAGGGAGAGATGGGGATAGATAGAGGGGAGATATAAAGAGAGGGAGAGAGAGAAAGAGAGGGAGATAGGTAGAGGAGAGAGAGAGAGAGGTTTGAAAGGTGAATTATCATTTCCTTAATCAAATGACACGTGGTACCCTGAGCATAACTCCCTAGGGACACATGTAATCCTTGGATTGTTAGATATAGTGAGGGAGGAATAGGGAGTGTGTGTGTGTGTGTGTGTGTGTGTGTGTGTGTGAAAGATATATGGAGAGAGATAGAGAGGGAGATTTGTATAAATAGATAGAGAGGGAAGGAGAGGGAGGTAGAAGAGAGGAACCTCCCTGTCCTATGTCTTCCCTCTCAATCTCTATGTTTCTCATTATCTCAATTTCTCTTTGTATCTCTCTCATAGTTCTCTTTATATTTTTTCTTTAGATTTTCTTCTCTCTCCTATCTCTATGCCTCCTTTATTGTCCCTGTTGTCTCCCCTCTCATATGTCTTTGTCTCCTATTTCTCTTTATCTATCTCTTTTGTCTCCCTATGGTGCTTTATCTGTGTCTCTTATGTTCTCTCTCTCTCCACTATATCTTTCTCTCTCTCTCTCTCCTATTTATTCCTATATCTCTACCTCTATCTCTATCTCTATCTCTATCTCTATCTCTATATCTCTCTTCTATCTCTCTATATCTCTTTGTCCCCCTCTTTATCTCTCCATAGATCTCTATTTATCTTTCTCTCTATCTTTTTTTCTCTCTTTTCTCTTTTTGTATCTCCCTCTCCCTATCTATATCCATGTCCATTTTTATCTTTACCCCCCCTCTCTCTCTCTCTTCCTTTCTTTCTCTTTTTCTTTTTTCCTCTTTTAGGTGTGCAGAGTAGGGTTTTGAAGGTGGATTATCCTTGTCCTTGATCAAGATGATTACATGTTAATTTATGCAGGCATAACTCCTAGGGTTCCCATGGAAATTGGTTATTTAAGATATGAGTGAGGAGAGAGAGGGAGAGAGAGGGGGAGTGTGGTGAGAAAGATATATGGAGAGAGATAGAGAGGGAGATTTGTATAAATAGATAGAGAGGGAAGGAGAGGGAGGTAGAGAAATAGAGAGGAGAAAAATGTAAAGAGATATAGAAGAGGGAGTAATAGAGAGAGAGGGGGAGGAGATAGGGATAGAAAGAAGGAGAGATAGAGATAGATATAACTTAGGAAAGATAAAGGGGTTGAGAGAGGGATGGAGAGGGAGAAATAGAGATATTAAGAGGGAGACAATGAGAGGGGGATGGAGAGATAGAAAGATAAATATATAAGAATTCATATATATAGAGGTAGAGAGAGGGATATGTAGACAAGGAAAGAGTGAGAGATAACTTGTGATAAAGATAAGTAATAAAGAGATGAAGAGATAAATAGAGAGGGGGAGAGAGAGATAAAGATAAGGAGGGAGAAATGGAGTGTGTATGTGTGTGTGTGAGAGAGAGAGAGATATATGAAGATAGAGACAAAGGGATATATATAGGGAGAGAGGGAGAGAAATGGAGAGAGGATAGAGATAAAATAGAGATATAGAAAGAGGAAGTGATAGGGAGAGAGAGATCTCAAAAGAGGGAGAGATAGAGAGATAGGTAGTGGGAAAAATGGAGGGGGAAGAGAGAGAAAGAGAGATGGAAGGAGAGAGGAAAGGGAAGAGGGAGAGAATGAGAGAGGGAGCATTGGAAGGATAGAAAGATAGAGATAGGGAGTTATCTCTACTTGTACTCCTTGTTGTCATTTATCTCCCTTCTCTTCTATATATCTTTAATCTTGTTCTCTTTTATCTCTTTGTCTCTCCCATAATTTTTATAATCTATCTATGTATCTTATGTTCTCTCTATTCCTCTATATCTCTACCTCTATCTCTATCTCTATATCTATATATCTCTTCTATATCTCTATATCTCTTTGTCTACCTCTTTACCTCTCCATAGATCTCTATTTATCTTTCTCTCTATCTTTTTTTCTCTCTTTTCTCTTTTTGTATCTCCCTCTCCCTATCTATATCCATGTCCATTTTTATCTTTGCCTCCCCCTCACTCTCTCTTCCTTTAGTTCTCTTTTTCTCCCTTTTCCTCTTTATATCTTCTCTATCTTCCTTAAGTGATACAGTAGATTTTTATAAGAGTTGAAAGGTGAATTATCGTATCCTTAATCAAATGACACATGTGGTACCCTGAGCATAACTCCCTAGGGACACATGTAATCCTTGGATTGTTAGATATAGTGAGGGAGGAATAAGGAGAGAGTGTGTGTGTGTGTGAAAGATATATGGAGAGAGATAGAGAGGGAAGGAGAGGGAGGTAGAGAAATAGAGAGGAGAAAAAAGTAAAGAGATATAAAAGAGGGAGTAATAGAGAGATAGAGGGGGGGGAGACAGGGATAGAAAGAGGGAGAGATAGGGACAGAAAGGAGAGATAGAGATAGATATAACTTATGAAAGATAGAGGGGTTGAGAGAGAGATGGAGAGGGAGAAATAGAGATATTAAGAGGGAGACAATGAGAGGGGGATGGAGAGATAGAAAGATAAATATATAAGAAGTTATATAGAGAGAGGTAGAGAGAGGGATATGTAGAGAAGAAAGAGTGAGATATAACTTGTGATAAAGATAAGTAATAAAGAGATGAAGAGATAAATAGAGAGGGGGAGAGAGAGATAAAGATAAGGAGGGAGAAATGGAGTGTGTATGTGTGTGTGAGAGAGAGAGATATATATGAAGATAGAGACAAAGGGATATATTTAGGGAGAGAGGGAGAGATTCAATGGAGAGAGGATAGAGATAAAATAGAGATATAGAAAGAGGAAGTGATAGGGAGAGATAGATATCTCAAAAGAGGGAGAGATAGAAAGATAGGTAGTGGGAAAAATGGAGGGGGAAGAGAGAGAAAGAGAGATGGAAGGAGAGAGGAAAGGGAAGAGGGAGAGAATGAGAGAGGGAGCATTGGAAGGATAAAAAGATAGAGATAGGGAGTTATATATAAAGAGAGGTAGAGATGAGGAGATATATGTATAAAGATGGGAAGAGAAAGAGAGAGACACTCTTTCTATCTATGTCTCCCTCTCAATCTCTATGTTTCTCATTATCTCTCAATTTCTCTCTTTGTATCTCTCTCATATTTCTCTTAATATTTTTCTTGTTCTCTTCCTCTCCTATCTGCACATTGTCCTGTTGTCTCCCTCTTTGTCTCCTGTTTTCTTTATCTGTCTTTGTGATCTTTGTGGTGCTTTGCTTGTCTTGTTCTTCTCCACTATCTCTATCTTTCTCTCCCCCCCTCTCTCTCCCTATTTATTCCTCTAGTATATCTCTACCTCTATCTCTATCTCTATATCTCTATCTCTCTTCTATATCTCCATATCTCTTTGTCTCCCTCTTTATCTTTCCATAGATCTCTATTTATCTTTCTCTCTATCTTTTTTTCTCTCTTTTCTCTTTTTGTATCTCCCTCTCCCTATCTATATCCTTCCATTTTTATCTTTGCCCCCCCTCTCTCTCTCTTCCTTTCTTTCTCTTTTTCTCCCTTTTCCTCTTTATATCTTCTCTATCTTCCTTAAGTGTGCAATGGGTACTCTAAAGAGGTTTGAAAGGTGAATTATCATATCCTTAATCAAATGACACATGTGGTACGTTGAGCATAACTCCCTAGGGACACATGTAATCCTTGGATTATTGGCATGAATCAACTAATCAAAAGTTAGTCTCCCTCTCTCTCAATAACGTTTAATTTAGATTTTAAGTTTGAAATTTATTTTATTATATAAATTAGGATAAAAATAAAATGAATAATTATAAATTAAATTATTTCTAATAACTTTTAATTATAATTTGTAATTTCATAAGCATAAATAAATATGTAAAATAAATTTCAAAGTTAAATCATACTACAAAGGAAATGCAAAATTACAATATCCATTTAAACAAATAATTTTAAAATAATTAAAATTTAATAACATGAATAATTATAAATTAAATTATTTCTAATAACTTTTAATTGTAGTTTGTAATTTCATAAATATAAGTAAATATGTAAAATAAATTTCAAAGTTAAATCATACTACAAAGGAAATGCAAAATTAAAATATCCATTTAAACAAATAATTTTTAAAAAATATTAAATAATAAACTTATTGAGAATAAATAATTAAATAATAGAATTAAATTTTTTAAAAATGTACTTAAAAAATATAATTAATATATTGCAAACAATAGTAACATTAATTTGAAAGTAAAATTGTACTTCAAATAAAATAGTAAAACTAAAAATAAACTGTGTATTAAAACTATTAAAACCAAAATTTTAACTTTTATATTAAAAATTACAAGTAAGATTAAACTTAAAAAACTAAAAAATAAAATGAAAGGTAAAAAATCAATTTCTAATTTAAATATAGATAATTTTGATTTGATTTGATTTAATTTTAATAAATTTTATGTGATTTAATTTAAAATGTATATTAAAAAAAATTAAATATAAATATTTAATATAAATATAAATTTACTAAAACCTACAATAAAAAACTCTAATAACTACTCAAATATTTTTTTAACTTTAAAAATTATTAAGAATAAATTAAACTAAAAGAAATAACACAGAGCATTGATAATTGAAATAGGCACGTGGCATATTCTCTTTATCACGAAATGCCAAATAAATAAATAAAAATGACAAAAGAAAAAAAATAGTGAGAGACAATGTAAAATAAAAAATAAAACTTAAATATATTTCATTTCTATTGTCTTAATTTGAGACAATGTAAAATAAAAAATAAAACTTAAATATATTTAATTTCTATTGTCATAATTTGAGACAATGTAAAATAAAAAATAAAACTTAAATATATTTAATTTCTATTGTCTTAATTTGAGACAATGTAAAATAAAATAAAAACTTAAATATATTTAATTTCTATTGTCTTAAGATAAGACAAAATAAATAAATAAATATAACTTAAATATATTTAAGACAAAATTAATTATTTTGTCTTAGAATTATAGATCTTAAAAAGCCCTCGATGTAGTAGTGTGGCATGAAGTGACGCCCAAACCCTAGCTTGTGAATTCAATTGTGAGTGAAATGGTAAAGATCATTACAAAATGATCACATACACTTAAAATAAGCCATTTATACTGAAATCTAGAAATGCAAACACTAATGAAGATGCAAATCGTCACATACCCATGAACACACCATTTCAACTCAACTCATGATACTTAAGATTGAAACACACAAATCATCAAAATCCAAACAACACAGACCTCAAACCAATAATTCACCCCAAACGTGATATGCATGCTCAGAACCATTTCAAACAAAAATCCTATGTGTTCGAGGCTTTAAATGTACAAAAATGCAAGGAGTTCTAGTTTAAACCGAGTGTAGAATTAATTTCACTAACCTTCAAGCCCGAGAAATGGATAAATAAACCTGAAACACACCTTAAATCACGTCTAAGCCTTTGAAATCACACCCAAAATATACAAATTACTAGCCGAGCTCACTTCCACGGATGCCCTAACTGGTTTATGCTCTTCAAATCAAGTTTGCAGGTGAACAAATGAGGAATAAATGACGAATTTGATATTTTTGATAATCTTGTACTAGACATTAATGCTACTGATAACATAGTGTTGTCACAGCAATCAGTCACTTCAAAATTTTCCCATAAGAGACTTTTTAGAGAACCCGACAAACACCAAAGTCTAGAGGTTTCAAGCCAAGTAGAATTTTGTTAAGTCTTAAAACTTCACTTTTCTGCAACGCATGAAATCCATGAAGGCTTGGCAGCTTGGCTAATTTCTAGGGCAAGCGAATTCCATGAGATTGTAAAATCCCGAGGTATAACCAACCAAACTTGAAATCACTTAAAGCGAAGCATCCCAAAGGCTATAGTTCATCCATTCAAATTATTTTAAAACACCATTTCATCTCCCGATTGAATAAACTTTATGAACTTGGGGAGACGGATCCAAAATCAAAATTTTGAGGGCCTCTCTTAAGGACAAAATGTGAAAGCAACCTAAAGTAGGACGGGAAAAGAGGGGGTCCCTATTTTAAACGGGGCATGTGTGCAAGGCACAACAAACACCATCTCCAACACATATCAATATAATAGGTAGAACACCACCCCTACCGGATTACATAGATAAAGCTTGTGGACCTTTAATTGTAGCCAAATACATCTCATACATTTCTGATCCAGCTACATACACTCCTTATGATCTTCTGATAATGGTGCATTCTTTGAGATACAACTCTCCTTGAATAACTTTGGCTTCACAATTGTTTCCTTGTATATTCACCACCTTCTCTCAATTATTCTTCACATTGTGCATCAACACAACTGAGGAATATATACATGGCATTGCATTAACACTCTTCCATATCGCCCAAGGGTCCATAAATAATCAAGATGACATAAGGTGAACCTAAATTCAAATTACATGAAATGTGTAATAGGTCAGTCCAAAAAAAATTGTTTCTTCCAAAAGAACATGATGTCTTGCACTACCACAAGAACCTTAACTAGGTCATATCTTAACACCAAATGCTAGATTTGAATACTGCACACTACTAGTTGTTGCCATATAGGCCTCAAACACTAGCTGCTTGAAAAACAAGCACAAAGAACCTTTTTTACTTCAATGTTTTTGTATGTTGAACATATCTCTAAAAACTCAAGAATATGATAGATCATGTGTAGAGATACTCTCCTTTTAAACTGCAGAGCCAAACTCGCCCTTTGAAAGAAATGTTAACCATAATTGTATTGCTAGAGAAATCTCTTTGCCCTGAAACACTAAACTAGAAAATTTCGGTACAACCTTCTAGATCACTTCTATCATAATGAATAGATGCATGCATGCTATTACAAACAATCCTCAACCTTTTATCAATATAGATGGTAATATATATTTCTATAAATCTCTGCAACTCAAAATGATATGACAATACAATTACCAACACATAAAGGCATGATAAATGAACTCCATTTGGTTCACATTGAACTCCTAAAAAGATAGTGCCATCTCTAATCATATATTCTTTGACATCAAACAACCTTTGTTCAACAATCCCCCCTCTTTGTCATTGATGGAAAACAACAAAATGTTGGCCACACACTAAGACAAATTTGTCTTCTCCTCACTAAGTTTCTAGTACACCCCTTAAAAGATATAGCATTTTGAGTTCCAATTTCTCCCCCTTTGACATCAATGGCAAAGGTCAACAATAACAAATTGTTTATAATTGGACAAAACACTAGTTCTTAGATGACATGTACTTGTTGTTTCTCTTTATCTACTACCCTTGTGAAGGGTAGAGCCATTTCTTGATTGAAGGTGTGTAGGGGACCACATATCTTTGGTTGGAGGTAAAACACTTAGGTGATGATCTCCCTCTTTCAGTTGAAGAATACCAAAGACTTGATTACTCATATACATTATTTGTATTTCACATGATAAATGTATTATTGATCATTTATAAATTTGTATAGCATGTCATCACGATATGAATGTTACTTTGTAATATGTATTTTGTAAAATGAAATATTCATTTAATAGTTTATCTAATAAAATTATTCTTTTGAATATCTTAGTTGTATTTACAAGTTGTAATATTGTTGGATGAAGGTATATTCATTTATTTTAAATGAATTGCATGATGAAGTAATTTTATAACTTTCTCTTAAGAGAAATTATCAATTATTGAATTAAGTTTTAATTTTTTTAGTGCTTTGATAGAGAAATGTTAATATATTTTTAGAGAACGGATAGGTGTTTGTCACAACTTCCCACCTCCTCTACCTTTCTTTTATATCCTATAAATTCATTGTAAATCAACACATTCTTTATACTATATGATATTCATGCTTTTGTGCTCATTTATTCACTAGTGGAAGGATATCTTGATGTTGCATTTAGATCTTGGTTTCTCCAACATTAAATTGTGTTGAAAAAATGAGGGTGTTTAGAAGAATGATTTTATTATACATTTGAGAACATTTCTAAACTTATAATGTCATAGGTAGTTAGGTTCCTATTTATAATTTGAACGTAATGCGGGGTCATCATGGAAAATAGGCCCTTAAGTGGCAAAATTTTAAAAAATTAGAGTTAAATGACTTGATGTAAAATTTGAATAAAGTTTATCAATATTATTTAAAATTAATGTAGAATAGAATCGTATAAATTGAATGTAGTTTCTAAACTACTAGGTTTGTTTTAAATTTTTTTTCTATTTGGTGAAATTTGAAATTTCAATGCTATAGTACTTAAATTTCAGGGGAAAAATAAGGAGTAGGTGTCTGTCGACCACCTAGCACAATAATAAAATGATAATATTTTTATAATATTTTAGATATAAGTAGAGGGACTCATGTCTTTGATGTGACTATATTTTTGTAATTTTTTTTCTAAGTAAATAGTGAGTATATGATTTTTATTACAAATTTTAAAAATATAAAAACTTAACATGTCGACCACCTTAATTTGGTCAAAACTTCATGAAATTCAATTTTCTTTTTTCAATCCTATAGTTTGCGAAGCATAAATGTGACATGTTTGGATTCAAAAAATATGATATCGTTTAAGAAAGCTATAAGATGCTTTTCAATCGACCTATCAATCGAGGACTTTAGTCATAATTTGAATAGAAAATGAATAATAATTACTTATTAAATTAAAATTAAAAACATAATTTATATTGGTGGAAAGGCTGAGAATATCCTTTAAAACCCTTTTCATTTCATCAATTTTGGGTTAAAAAATTAAAACCGACCACATACCCATCCCATATTGCCACTTTTTGGCCAATGATCCACGCACATACCCATTTACCTTTTTCTTGATTTGAACATTAACATTTAAAGGAATGATTTCTTTTATATAAAATGGAATCAATAACTTAATAGGTCTCAAACACCAATTGGTTGATAGACAGGCACAAAGAAACTTTTGTTACTTTAATCTTTTTGTCATTAAAAAATCGTTAGCTAACATGATGGAGGAACTACATTCTAGTCGCATTCTAGGGGAATCCTTAAACCAATTATTGACTCAAGAATCACACACGTCTCCTAGACCTCACATCAACATGGTTAAAATCAATGAAGTTGAAAAAAGACCAGCTAATAAAGCCTTCTCATACCCAAATTCCTTGAACATTGATTGAAGTGGATCCCCCATGAAGAATATCACACCCTTAGCATTATTGATAATCAAAGGAAAAGTTAGACCTATGACTATAGGACTAACAAACATAAACTAAAACTCTTTCCCTCCATCTTCAAGGAATTACAATATAGTCCCATGGGGGGGATTGGGCTTCTATTTTCATGAAGCAAGAGGTCTCATGGGAAAAACAAAATTGTCTTACAAGATTAATTAGAATCTTTTCTAGAAAAATTATAGCCCCTACCTTTTATGACTAAATATTTTAGCTGGTGAAATTGGGGTGGGACTAGGAATTGCCCCTACAACTTAGGAATTTTTTATACCACTTGTCTATCATCTAAAATTTTAAATTCCTATCAGAAAATAAAAATATTATTTTTATCAAAACACTGTAGTTCATTCCTTAAATTTTGGAGCTTAAAATTTTAAATTGAATTGCACTAGGGGGAGAGGACCCCTGAGCATGTTTCAATAGTTGTGATAGTAGTTGTTTATATTATGCCCAATATTTTTGTCAATATTGGATCAATAGTCATGACCTTAAAGCTGTTAGTGTTGATGATGACTACCCATAATTAAACAAAATGTATTCCTTTGATCTAAAAAACAACCAATCATGTGATTCCACATCAGCGCTCAATAAAACATTTTGTGAATGTACAAGTATTGGTCTGACTTTTTTTTTGGGCTTTTTTGGACACCTTGACAAAAAGCATGCTGATGTGGCCTTGAAACCTTAGTTATAAGCAGGGGACTTGCCAAGTAAGTTGATGTAAAAGATTGGGAATGATTTGAAATTTCCAAGTAGGATAATTAGAAGCATGAAGTTAGGGTGCACAATTACTAGGTCCTCTCCCTTATATTAAAATCATGAGACCTCTAACTTTAAAATATTCCTAAAAAATCTCATCAACACCCACTACATTTTTTTAAGAATCCCCCTCCATGGAACCTTACCCTTAGCCTTACATTGGTTAATGGGACTAACGACTGATTCCATGCACACATGAGAGGAAATGGAGATTGTTTTCCTTGATAAGTACTAACAATATTTCCAGGTTTAGGATAAGGACAAATTTTTTAAGATGAAACAACTAGAGGATGAAAACTTAGAAGATTATGTCGATTGTTTCCTGTTTGTCCAAAAAATGTGTGGCAGCAATTTGGATGAGGAACTTAGCAAAACCATTTTCTTAAGAGGAATTCATGAGGATCCCATTTTCTTAGGAAGTAAGTTTGTGAGAAGTCATTCTATTTTTTTTTGTTTTGGCGTGGTCTCCATTGGCAGACACTATATTTTTGAACTAAACTTGGAAGTGCAACACGCTACACAAGTGGGCTGAGAAAAGAGGCCTGGGCATAAAACCAACTTGTTGATATAGATCCAGACGAGTGAGGCCTCAAAAATTTCTTGACATGTATAGTCATTATTTTCAATTGCATTCAACTAAGAAAGCCAGAGCTAAGGAAAGGTTGTGTAATTCTGAGGCCAGCCATTGTGTGTAATGCTCCAGCCCCGTGTATTGCCAAAGCCATCTACTGTACGGTGCAGGTGCTAAGCCTACAATCATTTTACTCTCTTATAATGGCAGTGTAATTTGTGACCTGTATTCATATTGTAAAACATTGAAGTTAAAATATGTTCAGATTTGACAGAAATAGTTGTAAGTGTCAATATACAAATTGCAACCAAATTGACATTTGATAGACACCATATTCTTGGTTCTGGAAAAAGATACGGTGTTATTACACTTGCTGAAACAATCCTCTCCACTACAAAGAGCTCTTTGCTACCATCTCAGCTCATTCATATGTTTAAAACAATTCTCTACCGCTACAAAGGCTTCTGCATATATGAGTTTATGCATGTGCACATATATGCATATTATTCACAATTTGTATGTGTATATACATTCTTTACGAATAATAAAAATAAAATCCATTCAACATGCAGATTTCCAAATTAAAGATACATTGATTCTTTCAAATACACAAGTTTTGGTTTTATCCATTATATTCCAATAATAACACAATGAATATCTATACAATGGTTTGATATTTTATCAAGTAACAAAGTTCCAACTAAAATGATACCAGGTCATTTACTTTTGATAGAAAAAATCAATTTCGGAACATTACAAAGACTAGTATTAATTCTTTGTCAATCATTAGTTTGAAATGCTTAGTAAAGGCATAAAATTATCCTACAATCATTATGTTTCACACAGACAAATAGGTTCTATGGTTAACTAACAAATCATTTATTCTCTATATTTAATTTAGAACATTGTGATGGTCTACAATCTATTCATCTTTAAATCACATATATATGTTTATATAGTGAAAAATATTGGGGTCGATTTGCATTAATTGAGATATCGATTTATACCCTTCTTCCTATGTTCCAGGTGTTGCTGGCCTCATACCCGAGGCACCAATTTATCATTTGAAAAGAAATAGAGTGTATATTACTATTTGAATTTGTATGATTCATAGACATGGTAGATTGAGCATGCACACACACACACATAGATATATACATACCCGCCAGAGGAGTAAGGAAGATTTATTCATAAGACGCGAGGATTCCATATAACCTCGGTCTATAATGGCTGATATTCTATTGGTGACATATCAATATATCACATGCAATATCATTTATGAAAACATTTACAATAGATATCATTCCATTCTGTAATCTGAATGATACTTGATTGTTCGAAAAAAATGGAAGTAACAGAATAACATAGGGATTCATTCCCAATACACATCAATATGTTACAAGGCCAATCTTGATTAGTACACATGTTACACTAGGTCGATAATACTTATCCCACACTAAGCTTTGAGTAGGATGACATATATCGCCCATCAAATTGCAACTACAATGACAATTTAATCTGCCCATTTTCTATATATGGAGCATAATGATATAGATCATTCTGAGATGAGACTAATGCTCGAATGGTCCATACTGTTCGGCCCCATGAAATAGGGTATATGCATGTTGTTGTGAATGAAGATATTGTTCAACTAGTATTATGGGTGATCAACACCATAGATGGTGTTTTCCTTCATAGGGAGCATGTTGATGTTCTCAAAATTGAAAATAAAATAGCATGCGGCCTAGAACCCAAACATAAACCTTCGAGTTCAACCATGCTCATGCATGTCATTACACACAATGAAGGTAAAGAATGGGGTTTTCACCTTCCAAACATGGCTATCTACAATTACATAACATAAAATGGAACAAAAGCCACGAGTCCAATTACAGTGTATGAACAATTCTATTAACAGGGCACTTGAATTTTCATTAAGCCCGAGATTTTCTCAAGAAGATAAAGTAAATCAATTTTTTTGGTGGAAACTTAAGAAAGGCATCAATTTTTACCTCTTTTGATTCACAAGTTTGATGCTTGTTCCTCAATCAAATGGAGAACGACTTCTTTCCCTTTCGTGCTTTCTTCTTTCTGTAACTTTTTTCACAATCACATCTCCTACTTTTTGTTTGATTCCCCATTCAAAATTACCCCCTTTCTACCCTTGATTCCCTTGCATTCTATTCTTGGAGTGCTCTTAACTCTCAATACCTCCATAATTTAGCCACCCCACTCCCCTGTCATTGAGAATTATCCGTCCATTCCAATTTGGAAGGGGTCCACATTATGAAGGGGTTATATGAATAATCAATGTCATCGCTCCTTCCATATAATTTCATAAGGGGTTTCAAATAAGAGGGAACTTATTATTAAAATCATGTATAATTTGATTGCATACATATATCTATGTTTATATAGATAAATTCACAATTATATATATTGAATTATTTCTCTTACCAAGAACTAATTCTTTTAAAGGATCAACTATTCAAATCATTCTTCCTTCAAGGAAATTATTGCATTTGCTTATCTTACCTTGTTTATTCGAATTTAATTTCATATTTAGAGAACAAGGGAAAAAAATGGTGGTGTGCATTTAACCAAAATACAATTCTATGCAAGCAAGAATGATATCTATCAATTGCAAGACACATGTAGATGTCATGCCCTAGACTATGGTGTGTGATATTTCAAATTCCAATTTTGCTTACCATTCGTCATCTGGCTAAGCATTCCTACCTCAACCATGTTCTTTTTCTTCAACCTATTCTTGCATACACATTCTTGCACTTGAAATTGTTCATTAGTAACCTTTAACAGATAGTCATTATAAAAAAATTCTTAAATCATAAAGTTGCAAGATAATCATTTTCAAATATTATTGCATTTATCAAATCTCATAAAAATTAAACAATAAATTCCATTTTTCAAATATTCAATTAACTCAATATTATTAAATGCAAGTAAGGAAATTGAAATGTGACAAAAACTTATAGATTTTTAGAATATAAACATTTAAACAAATACCCAGATTTGACATAATATGAATAGACATTCATAGTTGAACCATTGAATTTATAAGGGATTAGAATAGCCATACAAAGTAACTCAAAATCAACAAATTACAAATTGTATGAATCAGAGATCTATCAAAACACCTTCAACACTTTTCCATTTTTGTAATTGAACTAAAACTAAACAACATGAAAATAAAACTTGGAAGTAGGAACCATGCAACATGAAGCAACAAAGAATAAGAGCACCAAAAGCCAATGTCTTCTTCTTGTATTATCTTCAAAATGTGTTTACAACAATTCTAGATCTAACTTTACAATGAGGTAGAACCTCATATTTATAGAGTTTCATTGCAAGTTAGGGTTCTAGATTAACCCAAAATCAATAGCTAAGATTAGTGATTTTTTAGTGGCTAATATTCACAATTGGCTAATAGTTGAAATTTGGGAATCAAAATTGGCTAATATTTCAAGCTATTTAACATGACTTGAATCGCCACATTTTTATAAAAAAATATTATAGTCTTATTTAAATTGCCAAAGAATTTATTTTATTAAAATATTTAACTCAAAAATTTGCCACAATATTCGATACATGATTAGATCAAATTTGCCTAAATTTTATACATTATAGTAGAAATCTATATTAATTTGCCATTAGTATATCATAATTATTAGTTGCTTTAGGACCATATTTCTAATCTTTAGTTTCCACCATTGATTTATACTATTTAACCTAATGGCCCTTGTTATATTTGATGGGGTAAAATGTACCCACCATCTGTAATGCTCATTGTGTCCACAATTTTGGGTCTCATGAGCATTATAGATTGTGGGTACATTTTACCTCACAAAGTACAATGAGGGTCATTAGATCAATGATCTAAAAGCAATTTTGAGCCCCATGAGAATTAAAGATGCATGGGTACATTTTACCTTGCAAAATACAACAAAGGGCCATTATATTATATTTTAAACAATGAAAAAATATTATAGTCTACACCTTAAACCCATCAATAATTTCCACCCTCAAGCCCCTAATTTTCCATGAGAATTATTTTTAGATTGGATGGATTTTCCATCATAATTAATACATTTTCCTATTTTTTTCAAGATTCGCCAAAATTTTCTACAAAATTTTAGTGATGTAAAAAAAATCGCCAATAAAATTAATATCTTTTTTCAAAAAAAGGAAAGATTCACCAATAGAAATTAATATTTTTTCCTAAAAAATGAAAGATTCGCTAGGATTTTATATCTTTTTTTGAGGGGATTTCTTAAAGTTATCACTGGCTAAGATTAAACATGATGGGCGCCTACCTAGTGTTAGAATTGCGAAAACCCACAAAACCACGAGCCATAGGATCAAACAACAAACAAAGAAACCTTCCACACAAGATATTTGCAAACAATGTGTAATATTCCTCAACAAGAAAAGATACAAAAGCAAGAGACTATAAAAAAGATATGAAAGCTCAAGAGATAATTACAATGAGGGTTGAGTGATATATAGGAGCAAAAACCTAAAAGCATAAAAGCACTCCTAAGTTTAGCTTAAGTGCATGAGAATAAATTAGACTAATAATCAATTAAAGAATAATTAATAATTACATAATGCATGATTACTCTAACACCTACGTCGGCCAAAATAGGTTAGACCTAACCTATTTTAAATGCATTTACATTTTAAAACATTAAAACAACTATGACACAAAACTCGAGACACCCTAGGCTAGTGTGGGACTTTTGGAAAAATAAAATAAATGTGGCATGGATCTAAGGTAGGTCATCCCTCTCCACCTCTTTCCCTATTTGTTTCCTTCTTAAATACTCTTGAAATATATGTAAAATGACATTTAATTGCTCCAAGATGGGTATGGGAATTATCTAGATTATGTATGATGTGGTTGCCACCCTAGCCTCAAAACCTTTCAGTGCTTTGGTCCAATCCTACTAAGATTCTTGGAATCTATGCATGAAACTAATATACATAGTTGCAACTTCTAAGTGATTCTCAGTAATGACACCATTAGCTACATGAGTGAATCTATCTTTCCAAGATCATGCTCTGATACCACTTGTAATGAAATAACTTGCATGAGAATAATATAATATGAAATATGCTACAAATACTTGATAATAAAATGCTACTTTGAAGGGGCAGCCTCCTAATCCACTTCAAGGGGGATACCTCCAATATTCTTCAATAAGAACACAATACTCAACATGATGATGAAATAAGACTCACAACCTCCTATATATACCTATTTATACCTAGAATATCACCCAGGTTGACCTAGATAGCCCTATATAAGTCTTAGGCCGACCTAAACAACTAAATAACAATAATATGACTTAATTAGGATTTAATATAGCCACAAGCCAACTATTCATAACCATATAAGCTATGGAAATAAGGGCATAACATGACTTTTGTAAGTTTCCAATGAAAACATTCTACACATCTAAGTCTAGCAACAAATAAGATATTTGAGAGAATAACACTTGATATTGAGTGATAAAATTAGTCACCTTTTCCTGGTCCCCTTGCTTGCATTGAACAAGATCCAAAAATTTCATCGTTGGCTCGATGTTATCCTAGAACACTTAGATGAATTGGTTTACCAACTAATCAAATGAAAAGATAGAGTTATCTAGTAAGGAACAATACCACTCAAGGGTAATTTCATTAAGGGATCTAGGAAAGAGCTTAGCCATTGGAGCATCATGGTGAAATAAATCAATGCACATAGCATTAAATGTTGAAATGTGTATTTGAGGGTCTCTATGACCACCATATTTTCAAATTTTGGAATCTCCATCCCATAAGGGATAGGAGTGTTTAAAATAGCAATAGATAAAGGATTGTGATAAAAGAAAGGCTGAAATATAGGCTGAGAAGTAGCACTAGATAAGTTCACTAGTTGGTTTTGCATCTAACCCATGTTCTACAACAAGGCATTTAAGACAAGTTTAAAAAATGAAATAGGACTAGTGGAACCTCCACCAAAACTACCAAAGTCACTGTCCCCCATACCACTAGAGGCCCCACCACCAGGAACAACATGGGCCCTAGGATTGCCACCATGAATATTAGGACTAAAGGAACTAAAACCCAAAGGTACCTTGTTTACTTTAATGATGGAGGGCGACTAAGGAATATAAGTAGTGTTAATGGAAGGTCTAGTCTTGGCCATGCATACTGATACCCTAGACATCGAGACTTCTATCTATATTTTAGTGATATTGGACCCAAGGTCTTGAGCAATGCCAAACCTAGGATTATACAACAAGACATGGGTGTCCACTATGCCTACAAGGCCCCAGAGAAATTCTAGACCTACCCTATCTTTCTCCAACATAGTTCTCAAGTTGTTAATAACCTTAGCAGCCCTAGTCGTAATTCTTTCTTTCTCCAAATACTTTATGAACTCCAAAAGTATTCTATCTAGGGAAAGAATTTTCTCTATGGGAGGAAAATCATCTTCCTGCACAAAAAAAATAAAAGGAGAAATAGGAGGGGTAGGAATATAAGGAGCTTCCCCAAAAGGACCAGAGAAACTTGTATTTGTTCTTGAAACTATTTCATCGAAGGTAGGACTGGAAGTGAACTTCTTAGAATCCATCTCTATATGTCATAAGCTCCTTCTAACAATGTGCCCTGAGATTATAGACTAAGTTGTAAAGCTCATAAATCTTCACAACACATGAGTCTATAACACACTAGGACACAAGAGAAAAATATTCAACACCAAGAAATGAAAACAAGACTTCATGTCGGGTTCACAAAAAATGTAGAGAAGGGGGATTCATCACCCCCAGGGCTTTGAGTCATGGGAGTGCCCCAAGGAATGAACTACCCTAAACTACCTTAGGTTATTTGATGGGTTGAGAGAGAGGTTGAA
>VDFB02343063.1:26222-47414 GCA_007258455.2 Sequoia sempervirens
GAGATAAGGAAATAAGATCTAAATTCCAACCTTGTCAGGTATTTGATCAATTTGAGCCTCAGGTTGCACAATATGGGTTAATATGAGACTATTAGTGATGATGTGAATGTCAAATAGGCTTGGGAACAAAATTCAATGTGAAAGTGTGATTAAATACAATTCTATAACACTAAATGAGGTCCACATAGCCTAGGAAGGCACAAGAACCAATGTGAATGTGTAAGACACATTACAACACTAGTTCATCATTAAGCTTATTTTAGAAACCTTCTAGATTGATGTAATAATATTATTAAACACATTTTATAATGTTGAATTAGGGATAAATAGGTTCATTAAGTCTATAAAAGTGTGAAAGTCCATTACAAGACTTTACAACACCTTTACAAGACATCGTTGAAAGCATGTTATTCAATTTTCAAGGGTCTAAGACCTAGTGTGGATGCATAAAATGCCTCACAACGTTAGATTAAGACCTTGTTAAGTCCAATTTATCATCAATTAATCCAATGTCAAGCAAAGGGTCCATTTTTCTCTATGGTGCACAACCCAACATTTTTCTTGTTTTTGTGTGTTCAGGTGTTGGTTTGTCTGTTTGGAGTTAAAGCTAAGGAATCAAAGAGTGGGTGGAAAGGTATCTTTTGGTACTCTTTCCTTGTATTTTTGCATTAGAGTAGCTTTCAATATTCTTCTTGTTGTACTTTATGTTTCCTACATTCTTTCTATCAAACTATAAAACTTTGTTAGTTAAGTCATAAGTAGGCCCTTTGTGTTTTTTGTCTATTTTCCATACCTATGTCCATATAGGATGTCATCGCATCCTTGAGATTCCAATGCACCTTGTTGGAGTCAAAATCCTATGTTTCCATTCTCGGGCAATGAGCTATCTAGTCTACAATTTGAAACCTTTGTGGTTGGCTCACCTGATTCTCAAAATACTTGTTTTAGAAGAAGGGAAACAATGTGTTGTTTTCCCTTCCTTTTCAACCTCTCTCTCAACCCATCAAATAACCTAAGGTAGTTTAGGGTAGTTCATTCCTTGGGGCTCTCCCATGACTCGGAGCCCTGGGGGTGATGAATCCCCCTTCTCTACATTTTTTGTGAACCCGACATGAAGTCTTGTTTTCATTTCTTGGTGTTGAATACCTTTCTCTTGTGTCCTAGTGTGTTATAGACTCATGTGTTGTGAAGCTTTATGAGCTTTACAACTTAGTCTATAATCTTGAGGCACGTTGTTAGAAGGAGCTTATGACATATAGAGATGGATTCTAAGAAGTTCACTTCTAGTCCTACCTTCGTTGAAATGATTTCAAGAACAAATACAAGTTTCTCTAGTCCTTTTGGGGAAGCTCCTTGTATTCCTACCCCTCCTACTTCTCCTTTTTCTTTTTTTTGCAGGAAGATGATGCTCCTCCCATAGAGCAACTACTTTCCCTAGATAGAATACTTTTGGAGTTCATAAAGTATTTGGAGAAAGAAAGAATTATGGCTAGGGTTGCTAAGGTTATTAACAACTTGAGAACTATGTTGGACAAAGATAGGGTAGGTCTAGAATTTCTCTGGGGCCTTGCAGGCATAGTGGACACCCATGTCTCATTGTATAATCCTAGGTTTGGCATTGCTCAAGACCTTGGGTCCAAGATCACTAAAATATAGATAGAAGTCCCGATGCCTAGGGTATCGGTATGCACAGCCAAGACTAGCCCTTCCATTAACACTACTTATCTTCCTCAGTCGCCCCCCATCATTAAAGTAAACAAGGTACCTTTGGGTTTTAGTTCCTTTAGTCCTAATATTCATGGTGGAAATCATGGGGCCCATGTTGTTCCTAGTAGTGGGGCCTCTAGTGGTATGGGAGACAATGACTCTGGTAGTTTTGGTGGAGGTTCCACTAGTCCTATTTCATTTTTTGACCTTGTCTTAAATTCCTTGTTGTAGAACATGGGTTAGATGTAGAACCAACTACTGAACTTATCTAGTGCTACTTCTCAACCTATCTTTCAACCTTTCTTTTATCACAATCCTTTGTCTATTGGTATTTTAAACACTCCTATCCCTTAGGGGATGAAGATTCCAAAATTTGAAAATATGGTGGTCATAGAGACCCTCAAACACACGTTTTGACATTTAATGCTATGTGCATTGATTTCTTTCACCACGATGCTCCAATGGCTAAGCTCTTTCCTAGATCCCTTAAGGACATTACCCTTGAGTGGTATTGTTCCTTACTAGATAACTCTATCTTTTCGTTCGATTAGTTGGTAAACCAATTCATCTAAATTTTCTAGGATAACATCGAGCCAAAGATGACATTTTTGGATCTTGTTCAATGCAAGCAAGGGGACCAGGAAAAGGTGACTAATTTTATTGCTCAATATCAAGTGTTATTCTCTCAAATCTCTTATCTGTTGCTAGACTTAGATGTGTAGAAGGTTTTCATTGGAAACTTACAAAAGTCATGTGATGCCCTTATTTCCATAGCGTATATGGTTATGAATAGTTGACTTGTGGCTATCTTAACTCCTAATTAAGTCATATTATTGTTATTTAGTTGTTTAGGTCAGCCTAAGACTTATATAGGGCTATCTAGGTCAACCTAGGTGATATCCTAGGCATAAATAGGTATATATATGAGGTTGTGAGTCTTGTTTCATCATCATGTTGAGTATTGTGTTCTTATTGAAGAATATTGGAGGTATCCCCCTTGAAGTGGATTAGGAGGCTGCCCCTTCTTCTCGTGCAAGTTATTTCATTACAAGTGGTATCAGAGCATGATCTTGGAAAGATAGATTCACTCATGTAGCTAATGGTGTAATTACTGAGAATCACTTAGAATATGCAACTATGTATATCAGTTTCATGCATAGATTCCAAGAATCTTAGTAGGATTGGACCAAAGCATTGAAAAGTTTTGAGGCTAGGGTGGCAGTCACATCATACAGAATCCAGATAATTCCCACACCCATCTTGGAGCAATTAAATGTCATTTTGCATATATTTCAAGAGTATTTAAGAAGGCAACAAATAGGGAAAGAGGTGGAGGGGGATGACCTACCTTAGATCCATGCCACATTTATTTTATTTTTCCAAAAGTTCCACACTAGCCTGGGGTGTCTTGAGTTCTGTGTCATAGTTGTTTTAATGTTTTAAAATATAAATGCATTTAAAATAGGTTAGGTCTAACCTATTTTAGCCGACCTAGGTGTTATAGTAATCATGCATTAGGTAATGATTAATTATTCTTTAATTGATTATTAGTCTAATTTATTCTCATGCACTTAAGCTAAACTTAGGAGTGCTTTTATGCTTTTAGGTTTTTTCTCCTATATATCACTCAACCCTCATTTTAATTATCTCTTGAGCTTTCATATCTTTTTTTATGGTCTCTTGCTTTTGTAGCTTTTCTTGTTGAGGAATATTACACATTGTTTGCAAATCTCTTGCATGGAAGGTGTCTTTGTTCGTTGTTTGACCCTATGGCTCGTGGTTTTGTGGGTTTTTGCAATTCTAACACTAGGTAGGCACCCATCATGTTTAATCTTAGCTGATAACTTTAAGAAACCCTCAAAAAGATATAAAAACTTGTTTTAATCTTTCATTTTTATGGAAAAAAATTAATTTCTATTGGTGAATCTTTCCTTTTTTTGAAAATGATATTAATTTTATTGGCAATTTTTTTTACATCACTAAAAATTTATAGAAAATTTTGGCGAATCTTGAAAAAAATAGGAAAATGTATTAATTATGATGGTGAATGCATCCATTCTAAAAATAATTCTCATGGAAAATTAGGGGCTCAAGGGCAGAAATTATTGATGGGTTTAAGGTGTAGACTATAATATTTCTTTTGCCATGATTGTTTTAAAAATATAATATAATGGCCCTTGCATTTTGCATGTAAAAATGTACCCACGATCTATAATTCTCATGGGGCTCAAAATTGCTTTTAGATCATTGATCTAATGACCCTCATTGTACTTTGTGAGGTAAAATGTACCCACAATCTATAATGCTCATGAGACCCAAAATTGTGGACACAATGAGCATTACAGATGGTGGGTACATTTTACCCCATCAAATATAACAAGGGCCATTAGGTTAAATAGTATAAATCAATGGTGGAAACTAAAGATTAGAAATATGGTCCTAAAGCAACTAATAATTATGATATACTAATGGCAAATTAATATAGATTTCTACTATAATGTATAAAATTTAGGCAAATTTGATCTAATCATGTATCGAATATTGTGGCAAATTTTTGAGTTAAATATTTTAATAAAATAAATTCTTTGGCAATTTAAATAAGACTATAATATTTTTTTATAAAAATGTGGCGATTCAAGTCATGTTAAATAGCTTGAAATATTAGCCAATTTTGGATTCCCAAATTTCCAACTATTAGCCACTAAAAATATCACTAATCTTAGCTATTGATTTTGGGTTAATCTAGAACCCTAACTTGTAATGAAACTCTATAAATATGAGGTTCTACCTCATTGTAAAGTTAGATCTATAATTGTTGTAAAAATATTTTGAAGATAATACAAGAAGAATACATTGGCTTTTGGTGCCCTTATTCTTTGTTGCTTCATGGTGCATGGTTCCTACTTCCAAGTTTTATTTTCATGTTGTTTAGTTTTAGTTCAATTACAAAAATGGAAAAGTGTTGAAGGTGTTTTGATAGATCTCTAATTCATACCATTTGTAATTTGTTGATTTTGAGTTACTTTGTATGGCTATTCTAAGCCCTTTTAAATGCAATGGTTCAACTATGAATGTCTATTCATATTATGTCAAATTTGGGTATCTATTTAAATGTTTACAGTCTAAAAATCTATATTTTTTGTCACATTTCTATTTCCTTACTTGCATTTATTAATATTGAGTTAATTGAATATTTGAAAAATGGAATTTATTGTTTAATTTTTATGAGATTTGATAAATGCAATAATATTTGAAAATGATTATCTTGCAACTTTATGATTTAAGAATTGTTTTATAATGACTATCTGTTAAAGGTTACTAATGAACAATTTCAAGTGCAAGAATGTGTATGCATGAATAGGTTGAAGAAAAAGAACATGGTTGAGGTAGGAATGCTTAGCCAGATGATGAATGGTAAGCAAAATTGGAATCTAAAATCTCACACACCATAGTCTAGGCCATGACATCTACATGTGTCTTGCAATTGATAGATATCATTCTTGCTTGCATATAATTGTATTTTGGTTAAATGCACACCACCATTTATTTCCCTTGTTATCTAAATATGAAATTAACTTCGAATAAACAAGGTAAGACAAGAAAATGCAATTATTTCCTTGCAAGAAGAACGATTTGAATATTTGATCCTTTAAAAGAATTAGAAAATAATTAGTTCTTGGTAAGAGAAATAATTCAATATCTATATATATTTGTGAATTTATCTATATAAACATAGATATATGTATGCAATCACATCATACATGATTTTAATAATAAGTTCCCTCTTATTTGAAACCCCTTATGAAATTATATGGAAGGAGCGATGATAATGATTATTCATATAACCCCTTCATAATGTGGACCCCTTCCAAATTGGAATGGATGGATAATGCTCAACAACAAGGGAGTGGGGCGGCTAAATAATGGAGGTATGGAGAGTTAATAGCACTCCAAGAATAGAATGCAAGGGAATCGATGGTAGAAAGGGGGTAATTTTGAATGAGGAATCAATCAAAAAGCAAGAGAGGTGATTGTGAAAAAGGTTGCATAAAGAAGAAAGCACGAAAGATAAGGAAGTAGTTATCCATTTGATTGAGGAACAAGCATAAAACTTGTGAATCAAAAGAGGTTAAAATTGATCCCTTTCTTAATTTTCCATCAAAAAAATTGATTTACTTTATCTTCTTGAGAAAATCTCGAGCTTAATGAAAATTCAAGTGCCCTGTTAATAGAATTGTTCATACACTGTAATCAGACTCGTGGCTTTTGTTCCATTTTATGTTATGTAATTGTAGATAGCCATGTTTGGAAGGTGAAAACCCCATTCTTTACCTTCGTTGTGTGTAACGACATGCATGAGCATGGTCAGACTTGAAGGTTTGTGTTTGGGCTATAGGCCACATGTTATTTTATTTTCAATTTTGAGAACATCAACATGCTCCCTATGAAGGAAAACACCATCTATGGTGTTGATCACCCATAATACTAGTTGAACGTTATCTTCATTCACAACAACATGCATATACCCTATTTCATAGGGAAGAACAGTATGGACCATTCGAGCATTAATTTGATCTCAGAATGATCTATTTCATTATGCTCCATATATAGAAAATGGGAAGATTAAATTGTCATTGTAGTTGCAATTTGATGGACGATCTATGTCATCCTTCTCAAAGCTTAGTGTGGTATAAGTATTATCAACCTAGTGTAACATGTGTACTAATCAAGATTGGCCTTGTAACATATTGATGTGTATTGGGAATGAATCCCTATGTCATTCTGTTACTTCTATTTTTTCCTCAAAAACGATCAAGCATCGTCAGATTACGTAGAATGGAATGACATCCGCTGTAAATGTTTTCATAAATGATAATACATGTGTTATATTGATATGTCACCAAAAAAATATCGGCCATTATAGGCCGAGGGTATATGGAACCCTCACAGCTTATGAATAAATCTTCCTTACTTCTTCTGGATGGGTATATGGAGGTATGTATATATATATATATATATATGGTATATATATAAGTATATATATATATATATATATATATATATATATATATATATATACATAGATATACATTTGTGTGTGTGCATGCTCAATCTACCATGTATGAATCATACAAATTCTCAACACAGTAATATACACCTACTTTCTAAATAATAAAGCACCTCGAAAGTATGAGGTCAATAACATTGTTGGAACATAGGAAGAAGGGTATAAATCGATATCTCAATTAATGCAAATCGACCCCAATATTTTTCACTATATAAACATATATATGTGATTTAAAGATGAATAGATTGTAGACCATCACAATGTTCTAAATTAAATATAGAGAATAAATGATTTGTTAGTTAACCATAGAACCTATTTGTCTGTGTGAAACATAATGATTGTAGGATAATTTTATGCCTTTACTAAGCATTTCAAACTAATGATTGACAAAGAATTAATACTAGTCTTTGTAATGTTCCGAAATTGATTTTTTCTATCAAAAGTAAATGACCTGGTATCATTTTAGTTGGAACTTTGTTACTTGATAAAATATCAAACCATTGTATAGATATTCATTGTGTTATTATTGGAATATAATGACTTTACCTTGAAGAATATACTTCTCGTGACCTTAAAATTTTAACACTACTGGGCGATAGGAGTGTGTGGAGGGAAAGGTTGTAAATCGGGTCCAAGGAGGGATGGTCCCAAGATAGGTAGTAGGAAACCCGAGGAGTCCACTAGAGACCATGCACTCCATCTCTCTTTGGTGGTTAGGCAAACCTCCAAATGAGTAGAAAGAGGAACAAGACAAAGATCTATTCTGATCAAGAGTAATATGTCATATATGATCATGTTAGTTTATGCCATAGATGATAATGCATTTATTTGTTTTATTCTTAAAATGTGCAATCTGAAATGATCTAACCATGAACAAGAAATTATGTGCTTTTATGTTTTATGATAAGTTTAACAAGGGGACATTACAATATCCGTAGTAAATAATATTTTCTTGAGGAATAATTTGTATTCCTTGAGAATGGAAGAAGGTGGATGAATCTTTAAGCATCTAGAAACTTTCCATATGTTGATGACTTTGTTGACCTTAGTTGGGGTGAAGGTGGATGAAGAAGAAAGGTGCCAATATTTGTTATGTTCATTATCAAACTCATTGGATAGCTTAGTTGTGGTTCTCAGGAGCACTTCAATCACCTTGAAGATGGAGGATGTTGTTGGTTCTCTACTCTCTAAGGAAATGCAAATCATGGTGTCATGTTTTATTTTTATTCTATTTATGTTGTTTCATATGTGTTTCTTCAAATCTCTATATGTAATGGGCCAAATTTGCACCCTAGGAAAATTCCCCATTTATTTTACCTTTATTTTAGAAACTATAAGTTTGATGATGCAAATCTGCCACCGTTAGCTTATTCCTTCCACATGCCTTGTCTTTTTGCATTGGTGGAGGATTTTTTGTTGGGGTTGGACGTGCACCGCGCTAATGTCCTGACAAGATTCCTGCCCTTAGAATTTGCAGAATCATTACGTCTTCGGTTGGTTGTGAAAGTAACGTCTTTTATCATCCCTTGACCATTGAAAATTGACCTTTTACCTCCATTTTGACAATTTAAACTCATTCTTTTACTCTTCATGCAATTCTCTCCTTCATTCTTACAACTTCTTGATCATTCTTTCACTCTCTCACTCTCTCAAGTATTAGTGTAATCATGCATTAGCTAATAATGAATCTTTAATTAATTATTAGTCTAATTTATTCTCATGCACTTAAGCTAAACTTAGGAATTCTTTATTCAGTTAACTAAGTGCTTTTCTGTAAATTGAAGTGAGAAATTATTAGGGTTGCTCCTATATAGCACTCATGTATTATCACTTTGGTACTCTCAACCTTTGAGGACTTTTGTTTTCCTTGAAGATTCTTGAGGTTCATTTTGTAGCTTTTTCTTGTTGAGGAATATTGCATATATTGTTTGCAGATCTCTTGTGTGGAAAGTGTCTTTGTTTGTTGTTTGATCTCATGGCTTGTGTTTTTCACAATTCTAACATGGTATCAAAGTGTGGATTCAATGAACCCCTTCTCAATTTATGAGGTTTTTCTCTTCAACAAGGTTACAAGCTTCAAATTTGGAATCTGCTTTTTTTTTTTACAAATTTTGGAGGTGGGCAATTTTTGGGTGCATCTAGAACCAAAATAGAGTCTGTCATTAGATTCAGAGCTATTGAGAAAGTCAAATCAGCTTTTTGCCTTTAATTTGGATTTTTGAGGTCAAATCTACGAGGGTTTGAAGCTGTTGTTTTTTTTTCAAATCTAGAGGGTAGCTACATTTTTGGTGTATTTTGGTGCAAAAAGAACCTAGTTGTTGAATTCAGAAGGCCTATTCAACAAATTTTGACTATAAGTTTTCCCTACTCCAACGTTAGGGGACTCCTCTCGACAAAAACATGTATTGGGGACCCCCTATTGCCCCCTATATAGGATCCCTCGTAAGTAACGTATTTCCTTGAGAAAAAAGTGCCGGTGCAACAAAATCCATCGTATTTTTTATAAAAGTTCTTTTGAGATTTAAAAAAATAGAATTCGTAGTGCTACCTAACAAAGTTGAAATTTTAATTGAGGTGAGTTTTTGTGCCTTGGGGGTGATTATGGGGTAAACTCAAAGATACCTAACCCCTATGGGCCCCACCAAATCCCGCCATGGCTAGCCATACCATCGACGGAGGTTCTTTCACTTTCTCGGTGGCTTTTCCCATCATGGTTGCATTTGTCAACGGCTTGATCAACCTTTTACCGATGGCCTTTTTTTAGTCGACTACATTTTTTTCTCTAGCGTCACTCACATTTTATCAACACATGCAAAATTATCTTTGGTGGCCTTTTTTCACATTCTCGACTGTCAACTCAATTTTTTGGGCGACTTTGCATTTTTTGACTTGTGATTCTTTTTTTTCAGTGACAAGTTTTATGAAAAATCATAGCGAATATTCCAAGCATATGCAGAATATTTCGACAAAGATTTTTTCCCGAGGGTTGAATTTTTTTGACACCGAAGGAATATTCTTGGAATATGTCACTAACATCAGTATGACATCATGCTGATTTCAGTAATACGAATGCTGGCAATGGCCCCTTCGAGACCCCTTTGTGCCCTAAACGGGTTTTTTTTTTTCTTTTGGCCATAACTTGGGCAGTATTGTTAATATCACTTTTGGCAAACAAGAGCATCTCATAACTCGGGTTCTCGGGCTTTAAATTCCTATGGGTGTAGGTCTCTATCACTTGATTTTTGTTGTTAGTATATTCTATGTTCTTATTGAAGTTAAAGGTGTTTTACCCCAGCCTACAAATTTTGACCTTCATTTTCCTACTTTTCATGATTCCAAAGTATTTTAGATCCATCTTCAGAGAAGCCTTCATGTTTCCATTTTAATCTTTTTCCATATTTATCTCTATTTTATTTAGTTATTTATGTTTTCGCACAGTAGTGAATTACTTGGACACTTTAGCTCCTGGAAACTTGTTTATGTGGGATGACTCATTTTTGGTTGTTATATATGTATTTCTAATTTTCTATCCTATTTGGGTATTGTAAACATCTTTTTCATGCACATTCTCTTATATAGACACACTGAGATAAAGTGTCATTCCAATGTATACTTTTTGGGGATTTTTCACATCTTGTTGTGCCTTTTGTATTCACACTATGATATAAAGTGCCATACACCTTTGTCAAGTGAGTGTCCCTTCCATGACAGTAGTGAATCCCAGTGATTCTTGCCTCATGCATTCAGACTGTCTTTGTACTCTATTTGATAGTGTTTTTCTATTCTCTCTTTATCAATTTCTCTATCTTGTTGCATATCTAGTTGTCCGTGAAGGTGGGAACACCAAAACAAGGTTCTGACTGAGGTAGACCTCGAAATGTAGCCCAACATTTTTCCCATTTTCATGTGTACAGGTGTTGGTTTGTCCATTTGGAGTTAAAGCTGAGAAATCAAAACATGGGTGGAAAGGTATATTTTCCTACTCTTTCCTTGTATTTCCGCATTAGAGTAGCTTTCAGTATTCTTCTTGTTGCACTTTATGTTTCTTGCATTCTTTTTATCAAACTGTAAAACTTTTTCAGTTAGGTCATAAGTAGGCCCTTTGTGTTTTATGTCTATTTTTCATACCTATGTCCATATAGGATGTCAGCGTGTCCCTAATATGCCATGTGTCGCACTAGAGTCTGATTCCCGTACTGCTATCCTTAGATAGTGAGATGTCTGGTCTAAGTTTGAAACCTCTATGGTCAGCTCACCTGATTCTCGATATACCTATTTTAGCAAAAGGGAAACAGTGTGGTGTTTTCCCTTCCTTTTCATCCTCTCTCTCAACCCATCAAATAACTTGAGGTAGTTTAGGGAAATTCATTCCTTGGGGCTCTCCTGTGACTCAGAGCCCTAGGGGTGACGAATCCTCCTCTATATTTTGTGCATGAACCCAACATGAAGTATTGTTTTCATTTCTTGGTGTCAGATACCTTTCTTTCATGTCCTAGTGTGTTATAGACTCATGTGTTGTGAATCTTTATGAGCTTTACGACTCAGTCCATAACCTTGGGGCACGTTGTTAGAAGGAGCTTATGACATATAGAGATAGATTTTAAGAAGTTCACTGTCAGTCCTACCTACGATGAAATGATTTCAGGAACAAATACAAGTTTCTCTAGTCCTTTTGGGGAAGCTACTCATATTCCTACCCCTCCTACTTCTCCTTTTGCCTCGTCTATGGAGGAAGACGATGCTCTCAAGGATCTCATAGAGCAACTTCTTTCCTAGATAGAAGACTTTTGGATTTCAAGAAGTATCTAAAGACAAAAAGAATTATGACTAGGGATGCTAAGGTTATTAACGACTTGAAAACTATGTTGGATAGGGACCAGGTAGGTCTAGAATTTTTCTAGGGCCTTGTAGACATAGTGAACACCCATGTCCAATCATATAATCGTGGGTCTAGCATTTCCTAAGACCTTGGGTCTGATACCGTTGAAAGATAGATAGAAGTCTCGATGCTTATGGTATCAGTATGCATGGTCGAGACTATCCCTTCCATTAACACTAGTTTCGATCCTCAGCCACCCCCCATCATTAAAGTAAACAAGGTACCTTTGGGTTTTAGTTCCTCCAGTCCTAATGTTCTTGGTGGCAATCCTGGAGCTCATGTCGGTCTTGGTGGTGATGCCTCTACTGGTATAGGGGATGGTGGCTCTGGTAGTTCTAGTGGAGGTTCCACTAGTCTTATTTCATATTATGACCCTGTCTTAAATGCCTTGTTGCAGAACATGGGTCAGATGTAGAACCAACTAGTGAACTTATCCAGTGCTACTTCTCAACCTATCTTTCAGCCTTTCTTTTGTCACAGTCCTTTATCTATTGCTATTTTAAACACTCTTATCCCTTAAGAGATGGAGATTATGAAATTTCAAAAATATGGTGGTTGTGGAGACCCTCAAATGCACGTTTTAGAATTTAATGCTATGTGCACTAATTTCTTACACCACAATGCTCTAATGGCTAAGCTCTTTCCAAATCCCTTACGGAAACTACCTTTGAGTGGTATTGTTCCTTACCGGATAACTCTATCTTTTTGTTTGATCAATTGGTAAACCAGTTCCTCCGGCTATTCCAGGCTAACATCAGGTCAAAGATGACCTTTACATATCTCATCCGATGCAAGCAAGGGAACCAAGAAAAGGTGATTGATTTTATTACTCGATATCAAGCACTATTCTCTGAAATATCTTATCCGCTATCAAACTCAAATGTGCAGAAGTTTTTCATTGGCAACTTATAGAAGTCATGGAAAAAGAAGTTTTCCTTAATAAAATACCCTTCTTTTTCACACTTGTGTAGATTTGTATTGTGTGAGTACCAATAGATGGTGGAACAGTTCATGGGTTTGTCTTCATGCTCCTGTTCTAATAACCAGTCTGTAGTGTTAGTTTTTGGAAAAACAAAGCTATTGTGAATGTGGTCTCTACATCTAAAAATAAGGGCCTAGGGCGCAATAGGAATTTCACAAAATTATCTAAGGCTTATATTGTTGTTTTAAAGAAGTTATTAAAATATAAAGTTTTAACATTTCCAAAACCTCGACCTCTGACTGAGTTGTATCCTAATTGGTAGACGGGCGTCAATTTTTCCAATTCCATCGAGTACACGAGCGTGATACCGAGAGATGTGTGCGCCTACATCATGAGACTAAGGACCGCATCGATGATGGGACTATTTGTCTTGATGAGAAGAAACATAATTCTAATAGATTTATAGCCAAGGCTAACAATGAACTGTAAATCTATATTGCTCTATTTCCCTCATTCTGTGAATTTGATAACACGGTCTTCTACATCATCTAAGTTAATTCCATCTAAGTAAATGAACATGGTTTGTTCACATGTATTGCTCCTCTAAAAAATGTGAGTGCTACACATGACATAACATTTACCTCGCATGATGAGACTCTTAATAAGGAGCTCTCCCCTTTATACATCGCCACCTGGATTAATGGAAATCTCATACTGGCAACTTAGTTGATCTAACAAGTCAGGTCAATGTGGTAACAGAGGAGACTATGTCCATAAATGACTTACATAGTGAATGGTACAAAGAGACGAAGAGCACCCTTCATACACATGATGGATTTTTTGTTGCCCCTTTGGACTCTATTTCTTTGTCAATCTTAGTAGAAACCAAGGCTATTGATGCTTCATTCATTATCATTCTAGATTCTGACCTATTTTGAGTTAGGTTAGGCATCCCCTACCTAACCTCTATGAATGGTGTTGCCTCTATGGTTCATAAATGTTTAAAATTCCCTCATGAAGGTTTTGTGCATGTAGTGCATGATGTCGGTTATAAACCACTGGTGTCACGTGTGGGGTATGTGCAGGATCATGATGGGCCACTAAGTGGCGATATAATGGGTATGTGTAGGGTATGTGGTCACTCCATCTTTTTACCCAAAATTGATAAAAATGAAAAAGGGTTTTTAAAGGAGATTCTCACAAATTTTCCACCAATATAAATCTATGCTTTATTTTGAATTTAATAAGTACTATTATTCATTTCTATTTGAATTATGACTAAAGTCCTGATTGATGGGTTGGATTGAAAAACATCTATAGCTTTCAAACAAGATCACATTTTGAATCCAAAACATACCACATCTCTATGTTCTCGCATACTATAGGATTAAAAAAGGAAAAAATGAATTTCCATGAAGCCTTTGACCAAGTTAAGGTGGTCGTGACATAATGACTTTTATATATTTTAAAAAGTTTTAATAAAAATTCATAATTAATTCATTTACTTGAAAAACTACAATAAAATATGCATCACATCGCGACATGAGTCCCTCTTACTCTATATTCAAAATATTACAAAAAAAATATTATCATCTTTAATGTGGTTAGGTAATAATTTAATGCATTAATCTACTCTTTATTTTCCCTTGAAATTTACACTACTCATTGAAATTTCACCTCAATTAAATATATATATATATATATATATATATATATATATATATATATATATATATATATATATATATATATATATATATAAACAAACCTAGTAGTTTAGAAACTTCAAGCATTCAATTTACATATTCCTATTCTTACATATTTTGAAATAATATAGATAACTTTATTCAAATTTTAAGTGTCAAGTTACATAACTCGATGTCAATTTTTTGCCACTTCTAAGGGCCTATTCTTTCCATGATGATCCCGCATATACCCGGCTTCTACACTAGATCACTTTTGGCTTGCCTTGATCATACCTCTCCCCTTAGGGGAGATTAATTATATAAGGTTTATATTAAATATAAGAGCGGGGGTTCAACATCGAAGGCTAGTTATTTAGTGTCCCCCTATGCAGTCTATATGAAGGCTTTTATGATTGCACAACAACAAGCTACTTCTTCTACCCAAAAAAAGGGGAAAGAGAAGCTTGCTCACACTCAAGGGCCTTCTCCTTCCATGTCATCTGCTCACACTTTTGCTTCTCGCCCTACTATGGTACTTTCAGCTCTTGTCCCATGCCTCACATGGGAAGTACGTTGGCACTTGCATGGAGAAAAGTGAAGCAACAGGTCTTCAAGATTCTTTTTTTACCCATGGTTCCTAGGCCCGTTGTCTATGGCAAGGGGAAAGGTTCCCGTGGGGCTGCTTCTGTGTCTCAACCTCTGTGGCCTCCTACTATTTCTCTACCTACCCCTAAGGTAGAGAACAACAACAGGCCTTTCATGAATGCATTGGTTTCTATTTCTCTTCCCATGGTCACTTTTTCCCTTATGATTTCTCCTCCTACTCCTACCCAGGAGCCTACCCTTCCACTAGCCATGGTTGCGAAGGGTAATCCTATGGTTGAGCAGTAGCCTCCGACCTCTTCTCAAGCCACGTATTCTAGCACCCTTAGCTGATGTAATTGGCTTACGTGTGAGCGCAAGTGCAGGTGAAAGGATTTGGTCATCAAACACGTTGCTTTGTAGAAGACGGAGGGGGAGCCAATGGCCCCTATTTCTATGTCCTCTTCTGTTGTTCTTTCTTCTTTTGTTATCCATGCATAAGTTCTAGTTTCCTTTGTCCTACTTCTAGATCCCTCAACAGGCTTTGATGATCCTCACCCAAAAAGGGTGTAGGTTTTCATCCCTCCCTCTATGAAGTCCCCTCTCTTGATGTCCCTCCTGGATATCCCTCCCTTTTCTCAACCCATAGACATGTTGAACACCATGGTGGTGTCTGTTGCGGCTCTTTCCTCTTCCTACTTAGCTTTTGCTTCTTTTGTGGGGATTATGCATCCTTCACTGAAGCACAAGCTAGAGGATGACCTCGCTTCAAGTGGAGGTTGAAAGAAGGGGTCACCTTCTTCAGAAGTGGGTTATGTCTTGGCTTGTGTCGTCTTCCTGATGGAGGCAGCCCTCGCCTCTCCTAAGTGTGTCATTGCTCATTTCGATGAGGTTGGTAGTGGCTCTCAGGTGCCTCCTTCTCCCACCCAATTGACACATGGAACTCTGGTGAAGTGCATGTTTAATTCAATGGACGATATCTTGCTTTGTCCTCAATCTTTCCAAGATATATGAATTTTTCCTCACATGAGCTCAGTGAACAAGACCTTCAGGGGTCTTCTTCCTTGGTCCTTATCACAGTTGATTCGGAGGGTACCACCCTTGCTATCTCACCCTTGTAGGTCTGTTCACCCTCCCCCTATAATGATCTAGATTGGGAGCAAGATGATTTGTTGGTTGATGAGGAGTAGGGTGGTACCTCTTCTTTATCTATAGATTAGATTTGTTTTTGTGTTTGTGTTTCTTCATGCTTGTATTTTTGTGTTTGTGATCCTACTTAGAAGACCCTTGCTACCCTTGTAGGTGCTTGGATATAGGCACAAAAAATTTGTCACGCACTTCTTCTATGTGTAGCATCGTTCTTCTATATGTTGTGAAATTAATTTTCGATATTGGGGACGATGCAAATTATTGGGGGCATTTAGGCCCTCTTCCATGTTGACCCAATTTTTATTTTTATTTTTTCTTCATGTGATCTTCTTCATGATCTAATAATTTTGTGGATTGATGACCATTCATTCATACATCGTATTATATCCATTTGTATCTATGAACATATCTGACCCCAAACTCTCAAATCCCCCTATCTCTCTTGATTTCTTCATCTTTTTCTACTTCTTGAAGTTGTATTTCTTATGTGTTGTCTCTCGTATGTGTGTGTGACAACTGTGGAAAAATATTTTTCCACCCTAAGACTCCCTTGCACTTCTAGGGTTTTTCACCTAAAAGGAGAGAGATGGGCCAAAATGGGCAATGTCCCCACTCAAAACTATGCAAGTACGAATGAAATATGCCTAAATGCAATGTCTAAATACAATGAGCTAATAAAAAAAATGAATTATTAATGCCAAATCTAAGAAATGCAAGTTGTTTGAAAACACATTGTGATATGCAAAATGACCTAAGAATGTAAGTAAACAATAACAAAAATGAAAGAGACTGGAGAGGTGCATCTAGAAACTGGAATGTAATGCAGAGAAGCTCTGGAATTCTATAGAATTTATTGTTGAAGCCAACTAGGACACTTATGCCAAGTTGGGCGACTTAGTCCTATTTCGGGGAGATTCTGCTTGAATAGGTTTCAGCCAAAAGGGTATCCAGAAATACAAAAATCACTTTTCAAGTCTGGCAGTGGGACTAATTTTCCCTAAGTGGCAACTTGGTCCCACTAGGGAAATTTTACTGGGTGTCTTATCTTTCTCTCTTCTTTGCCTGAGTTTCCCCTTTCATGTGTAACAACGCCATTCCTTTGATTTTTGAAAAATGTATTCATTTCTAACGAATATTTTCTCGAGAATCCTTGCAAGCCTTTTTCAAAAAAATCACATTCTCAACTTGGACTCCTATCGGAATGTGTTTCCTTCATCATGGGTTTGCAAAGAAAGAACTTGAGAACTTTCCTTCAAGGAGGAAGCAGCTTTGACCTTCCCCTTGCAAGGGGGCATCTTCTTCCTTTTGAATTCCTTGATGAAATGAACATCTTTCAAAAGGATTCCTTGGTGTTGAATCGATTTGAGAAAAAACATCTCTTCTGCACTTTCAAACAATGCATCCCTTGAGTGGACCCCTTTCTTCACGTCGGGTTTCCAAGGGACCCCTTTGAAAGTCTTCTAGCTTGTAGATAGTTTGTGTGATTGTCCGCTTACTTTCCTGTGTGGCCACTTTCAGGCATGTTTTATCTACGGGTAAACATGTCACTTTGCAGGTGTGCTTGTGAAGCCGCTTTCCGACTCTGCGGAGTCTCCTTCTTTGGGTTTCCTTCATGTGAGAGATCTTGGAGGACACCTTCCTTGTAGGTCTGTGAGCCTGTAAGGTGCTTGCACCTTTGAGCTTCCTCCATGCGAGAGATCTTGGGGGTCGCTCCCTTGCAAGTCTGCAGATTTGTAAGGCGATTTTTTTGGGTTTCCTTCATATGAGAGATCTTGGAGGACACCTTCCTTGTAGCTTTGTGGCCCTATAGGGAACTTTTTTTTGGTTTCCTTCATGTGAGAGATCTTGGAGGACACCTTCCTTGCAGGTCTATGGGCCTGTGAGGTGCTTACTTCTCGGGTCTTCCTTCATGTGAGAGATCTTGGGGGTCACCTCCTTGCGGGTCTGTAGGCTTGTAAGATGCTTTCATTCTACAACTTCATAGTTATGCAGGGCTATGGAGTCCTTTTCCTACCCTGTGCTTTCGAGCTCGCCAGATTGCGGTCTACTTCCCTGATGGTTTAGGTATAAATTTCTAACCCTACTAACTATTTGATCTACTTTACCGAAGAACTCATCAGTATTTGTGCTCACTAAAGTGGGGGAAGAATGTATAGGAGAAAATTTGCAACCCTTACACAAATTCCCCTTTTACACATCCCCACCTTAGAAAACCAAATCTGAAGTCAAAATTCCACATCAATTGGTTGCCTTCCTTCCACTTGGCATCTATCTGTTGTGTCGGTAGGAGAATATTTGTCAGAAACACGCATGCGGCGCGCTTACATCCCTGATGAGTTCATACGTCTGAAGTTGGAAAAGACATTACACTTTCAATTGGAGTTGATTTTTAATGTCCCTCTTCGACCAACCAACCCCAAAAATGGTAGATTCTTCCTTCTTCTCCTTCAAATTCATCTATCTTCACTTCATTTCATCCCTCTAAGTATTCTCAAGCACTTCAACTTCATTCTCTTTGCATTCTTCACTCTTTAGCAACACTTCAACACTCCATTGCAGCATCAACACTCCATCAACTTTGCAAAGCAAGTGTGATGCAAGCCATTAGCAGTGTGTGCTTGGGGTCTTGCGAGACTCTCCTTTCCAAGTCTGTGTTCTCCTCCATTGGCTAGTGAGCTTTTGGGTGGAGGTGGTAACATTTCACTCCTCTCCTTTGTGATTTGGTTGAGTAGCATAATGCTACTTTGTAGTGTTTATTGCAATCTCTACTTTATTTACTTCTTTATTGCATATTTCTATCTCGTTGCTATCTGGTTGTCTCTGGAGGTGGAAACACCAAAACGGGGGTCTAACTGAGGCAAGCCCCTATAAAGCTCCAACATTTTTTCCCTTCTTTCTTGCGTGCAAGTGAAAGAGCATGTGGAGCTAGCTAGCGAACGTGCATTTTTGTGAGATTATCTTTATTACTTTAGCCTTTATCTACCAGCTTTATCATTTTTGTTTTTATCTATCCTACCTTATTATTCCAGTTTTCCCATTGAAACCAACTAGTTAGGCCGATTAGTTAGTTTTTGAATAGTTCATACTATGTTCATTATTTTCTAACCGTATGGATTCCAACGCACCTGAGAGATGCCAACACACCGTGCTGACATTCCAGAACTGCACTGCAGTCCTCAGACAGAGAGCTATCTGAGGCATAGTACCGACTCCAAGAACTAGCTCACCTAGCCCAAACTTAAGTTTGAATCTATAGAGTGATCGAAGTGCATTATAGTCCTCATCATTCTCGATCCTTATCCTAAAACATCCTTTTAGAGTGATGTAAATTAGGGCAGCTCTCTGCTCTCGGCTCTTCGTGACCTGGGGCCTTGACATGGTTGGTCACCCTCTCGTACAACTCTAAATACACACTTCTTTGGATTGAGCCTCAAATTGTATTGTTCTAGCCTATCAAATACTTTTGATAGGTTTGTAAAATGGTCTTCTCTTTTGATGGACTTTGCTAGTATGTCATCCACATAATCCTCCATAGTTGCATGTAGCATATCATGAAAGATAGTAGTCATTGCTCACTGATAGGTTGCCCCTGCATTCTTTAGACCAAATGGCATGACATTCCAACTAAAGGTTCCCCATGCACAAGTAAAATCCATTTTATGTTGGTCTTCGAGGGATATTTTGATCTGATTGTATCCAGAGAAGTCGTCCATTAGTGATAATATTTTATGCCCTATTGTTAGATCTATAATCATATTAATGTTGGGAAGAGGGAAGTCATCCTTCGAGAAAGCCTTGTTCAGATCCCAGAAGTCTGTGTAGATTCTTATGCCCCCAATGGGTTTTGATATTGTACTAAATTTGACACCTATTCAGGATAGTCAATGGGTCTGATGAAGCTCACATCTAATAGTTTATGAAGTTATACTTTTACCAAAAGTTCTATTTGTGGATGCATCTTTCTTAGCTTTTTCTTGATGGGTTTAGCTCTAATAAATACGTCTAGGTGATGTACGACTAATGCTAGATCTAGCCTTGGCATATTAGCATATGTCCATGCAAAGTTGATTTTCCTTTCATTGATAAATGCTGAGAAGTTTACCTTTTCTCTAGGATCAAGTGGTGCTACATGATATGTGATTTTGGGTGTTTATGTTGTGCCAACATTGATAGGTTCGGCGTCTTCAACTAGGAGTGTTGATTTCTCTTGATATTCTATGGTGGGGAGATTGAATGTTCCATCTTTGAGTGCCTCAAAGAGGTTTTCACCTTCATATGCATCCTTTGTTTTTCTCTTTTTTAGATTTGATAAAGCCACATTGTGGTTTTCTTTAGAGGACCGTCTTTTGATTTTTAAATTTTGTAGTTTATTTTTGCGATCGGAATACACAATCTCCCCTCCAAAATATGCTCCTTGATCTAGTTCCATTACAAACCCTACTTTGTGATCTCCTTGTGGTATATTCGTTTGAAGTCCCATGAACTCTATGATAGCCTCATCATTTTGGAATGTATCCAAAACTGGAGTACGATGTTGTTGGTCCCATTCTATCAACTATGGATAATGCAAGGATATTTTGTCATGGGAATCTGCAAAGCTTATGGAAGTCGTAACTAGGTTGGGGACATTGGTTTTCTTAAGGCTCCATAAGGTATCTAAGTTGTATTTACTAGAGTCACAGGAATCCCATTCATTCTCATTGGAATCTATCTTGATACGATTGTTATCAGATGTAGATTCGGCAGTGAGGGTATTGGCGTTGATGTTTTCAAACATGTATTGAATATACATGTAGTCATCTAGGTGTTTGCAAGTATCCCATGTCTCATCAATGGTAGAAGTAGCTCCTTCCTTACCATAATTATTTTCAATATATGGGGTAATCATGTTAGTTGTACCATAACCTAGTCCAAGATTCTTTGGGTGGCATTCTATAATGATTGGTTCTCTCCTACCTTGTCCATGTGGACCAAGGCCACCTTGTCCAATGAATCCCATGTTTTTGACTATTTGATACCCTTTGCTGTTTTCATCAATGGGAAGGGGATGTAGTGGTTGTTCTCATCCTTCTTCTTTGTAGATCCATGAAGATAGATCCTCTTCACATACTTCCTCATCTTGCATGTCTCCCCACTTGGTGAAAATAGTGGGTTTGACTACCATTGTTATAGTTTGTACATGTGTGATATCTTTTGGTCC
>VDFB02343064.1:0-33962 GCA_007258455.2 Sequoia sempervirens
ATGAAAACGATAAATAAAAATTAGTATTTGAAAACTTAGTTAGAAGAAACAGTAAATGATGTTGCAGTTTATCATGTATGTAAATAGTATGAGTAAAACAATTTGAAATTGATATAAAGTTTGACAATCTGATAATCAGTTGATCCAATGATCAATGGTAAACATCTGTTGTATAATATCTATATTATTCATCATGTTAAAGATATGTAGTACATAGCGAGATAAAAAATAAAGTTAGATTTTTTAAGTGCATGTAATTGATTAGGTCAAATAAAATACATTTGAATGTGTGAAGCAATGGTCCTAACTAAATCTATATCAGACCACACTTTGAGTAAAAGATCAAACATAGATGGAATAAGATGAAAATAGAAGGCAACCATACTCAAGTATGTAACAGAGTGAAATACAATGCAAATGGAAAGCTTTCACTTGATTTTATTAGGGTGCAACAATGGATTTGGAGGGTAAATGCTTGTTATATGCTATCAAGGAAAGTTTGGTGCTATTTTAACCTACAAGATCAAGGTTGGTAGGTATCTAACTCACAACGGGGTGATCTAGTTTGCTCCTAACTCCATGTTAGCTATTTGGTCCAAAGGAGGTTCCTTGGTCCAATTGCTAGAGTTGGTTGAAATTTTGCACAAAGCTTCCTTATTTGATTTCTGCCACTTTTATCTTTTAATGTCAAATTCTTCACCAATTTTCCATATTAAGCTTGCAAACGACAAGGTCTAGAAAACATTGCAAAACAAAGTGGTTAATGGGGAGTCTATTTTGTTCAATCTCCTTGCGGGCATTAAGCTTGAATCCACTTAGCAAAGATATGACAGAGTGAAAATCAAATTTACAGTAAGAAATCACACCAATTCAAAGTATAAATAATGCAAACCTAATGGATAAAGGAAATGACAAAAAAAGAGGCTATGTATAGAGAGACATAGAGATGAATCAAGAATGTCAAATGGTAAAATGATAAAAGGAAACTACTATGGGTGTGAAGAGGATATATAAGAGGTGCAACAAATTAGGAAAAAATATTAACAATATAGAAATAAATTTTAAAGGATAAAGGATAAAGGATAGACACAATTTTTAAAGGATAAAGGAAACTAAGGAAAATTATGGTTTGGAGAGAAAAACAGAGGGTAGGAGAAGAAAAAATAAAGGAAATCAAATGCATGCAAAATGAATGGAATGGAAAGAGGGATGTTAGGGAAAGGAATATTTAGAATTGGAAGAAATTAGGCCAAAACCTAATGGATTAGAAGAAAGAACTCACATTATCTAAAATCAATGAAAATAATCACCCGTTGAAAATGGAATCGTTATGTGTTGTCTAAAGAGCTTCACAAAATTGTTGTAGATCTTGGAATGGTAGCTATAATAGTATTGCAATGCTTGATGAAGTGTAGAATGCTTGTTTGTTTAGAAGAAATTGTTCAAATATGATGCACAAGTGCGAAATTTGCCATTCATGTGTTAAAATGAGATAAATGTGTCTTATCTATAGATTTTTGATAAAGTTGACAAAACTTATAATGGAATCTAAACCACAATTATTAAATACTCGTGTCATTTAATTTTGGTAATAAGGGGATACAAATATTAGGTTGCCACCTTTTTAATGTGAGGGGGCTGCCTAGTGCCTTCTTTGGTAATAACCAAATTTTTGATGAAAATTTAAGAAGGGGCTATCCAAGGGTGGTGATTCCAAATGAAAAGTTGTGGAATATGAGGAATAAGGAAGAAAAGAGGTGGGTTACACATACATGAGAGATAAGAATATCATTTAATACTTTGGGCAAGGGATAAGAAAGGTTTAAGTGATTGGTAGAAAGGGGAAGGGAACATGAAGAGTGAAAAACATATTAAATGAAGGGGAAAATAATACATGTTTGCCTCAAAGGGCAGGGTCATGAATAAGGAAGGGGAAAACACTAGAATAAGTCAAAAAACACACAAAATAGGAATTAAGCTAAAATGAGTGCAAAACATAATAAAAATCATTAGAGTATATAATTTTTGTTCTTACATTTTCCCCCACTTTAGCAAGCTTATGATGAGCTAGATGGAAGAAGTTCGTTAAAGCAAGAGTTCAATAAAACATATATGTGATGAAATATAAAAGATACAATATTGTCAAAGAGATACTAGTCTTCTATTTGGTTCTAGATCTTCACTCAAATGCATGCATTTTTCTTATAAAGAATCCATGACAAGTAGTCAGTGCACTAACAAAAGCACACACATGTAGAGGAAATGGAAACACATCTAAGCTAATTAGGGAACAAAACTCAACAATGGAAAATATATAATCTAAGCATAGACTAGGAAACATGTATATGTGCCATATCATGAAATGCATGTGGAAATTGTTGAAAACAACACAAAACTTAACCACTCTATTTTGTGGAAGGAATCTATGAATTCCATAGAATACACCGATGAAATAAATTGCGATCATGACTTGTGAAAAATACAAGAGCCCCTTTGAAAGGTAAATGGAAATTGAAAGCTAGATATTGGATATGGTCAATGGTCAAGTTGACTAGGGTTGTAAGGGAGTAACCCACAAATGAGGCAAGGCCAAGCTAAAAGAAAAAATGTGTTGATAATGGTAGTAAAAAAAAGGTAAAATAGTACATTGAAAAGTGGTAAAAATGATTGAGGTTTTCATCCTTGTCTTTGAGGATGCCACAGTTGGATATTAGTGATTGTTGCCCAAACAAAGGAAAAACGAAACTAAAAATTGGTAAAGGTGATAACGTCACCAATTATATCATAACCACTTGATTGGAATAGAGGCTAGGATAGGCTCAATGTTTAGGATACATGAGTAGTTGTGGTCATGATCAAGATCAAATAAGGAGCAAAGATAAGTGATGTAGAATATAAGCCCCTTGTTAAATTGACTAACAAAGAAGAGATAATGAGATGAATCGATCAATTTAAGGAAAATGAAAAATCGGAGAAAGAAAGAAATGCCAATAATTTGTTGATAGGAAAAGATGAAGGTGATGATAATAGCAGAACATCTTGGTCATGCCCCCAAATGATGACAAGATAAAGGAGCATAAGGGGAAAAGGTAATGAATGTTTCCCAATGACAGTAACAAATTGATAGTAATGAATAAAGAGAAGGGGTACATCAAAGTTATGCCTCCAAAAGGATCACTAGACATTATGGTGCAAGCATAGAGAAAAAGAGTATATGAGAAGAGGGAGACATCAAGATCATGCCCTCAATAAGAACAAAACATGCAAGGGGGAGAAGTGAATGATGCATCCAAGTGAACGAGATAGATTGATAATGATATGGATAGTGATAAGATGGGGTGCATAAGAAAGAGAAAAAGGGAAAGATACAAATGCATGAGGAAACCATAAGAGGATATAATATGTGATGCCCTTGGTGATTGGGGAGAAAAAAGGAAATGGAGGATAGATAGACGGGTGGGATAAAACACATGCCAATGATCAAAGAGAGAAATAAATGTGGAAGGTGTTAAGCAAGATGCTCATGAGGGAGAAAGTGAGCAAAAGTCCTTGAGAGATGAGAAGGAATGATAGTGATAAGGGAACATGCAAGGTAACTCCCCCATATTTGGAGGAGTGTAGTGATAGATGCGATGAGAAAATGGTAGGATAGGAGGTTAAATTTTAAATGAAAGTGAAGGTGAATTAAAGGTTGCATGAAATGAGGTAGTGTGGGCAGAAGTGACACGAGGAATGACGGACTAAGTCACAAGAGGATACAAATGTGTACTAGTAGGACAAAAAACTAGGCACACAAAGGATAATATATCTCAATAGATCACACAACATCATCCTAAGCTTATGCACTAGGTTTGGAAAGGAAACTTGTCTCAACCATTAATGAATGTATGCCTTTAATAAGAAAAAGTGGTAGTGTAGTATAAGGGAGATATGGAATATAGGGGATAGTGGATAGTATAACAATCATGTGATAACAACTGAATCAGTGGTATGAGGCTTCACCATTAATCATTTAAAGGATTAGCCAATTCATAATCCTGGATTCTAACAGAATAAGGGAAGACATGTATGAGGGAATGGAGGATGAAAGGATGGTGTGATATGCTATTGCAAGAAAACAATTACAAAATCCATGTAAGAAAGGAAAATAAGGCATCTTAGCTCACAAGCTCAACCTAGAATGACTTATAAGACATTAGAATGGAAAGGAAGAGAGAAGAAATGTGACATTTTGAGTCTATTAGAGTGCTTTTTGTGTTGTCTCGCTTTGCTTTGACTTGACTTTTCTTTTGAGGATAGCCTTTGAGTTACATTGATTTAGCTGTGAAGCATGCCTTGCAAGCTTATGTGCTTTTTATTTTTCTTTTCTTTTGATGCCACTTCTATAGCTTAACCCCATGTAACCAATAAGATGCAAAGTCTTATTGTTGAGGTCATGATGAGGCATTTATGAATATTTATTTTTCACTAAATGTCACCCTCATAGCTTTGGTTAAAGCATCAACCCAAGAATCTAAACATTTATATGTTAAACAAAATTCTATTAAATGAGGATAGAAATGAGGTTGATTTACCTATAAACTTGTAGGGGTCACTAGTGAGTTCAAAGATAAGAGATTAAAGAAGGGGAAGATTTAACATGAACTTACCGTGAGAATCAATCATAGTATAGGGCAATAAATGTGTATATGGCTAATAAGTGGATATTGTAATGCTATAGTGGGATGTGGTGAGCTAAAAAATCTAGGACTTAACATGACTAGAACAATAAATTATCATTACAAGGGATAAAAATTTCACAACATAGTGTTATGGGAGAGATAGGTAGTAATATGATTGGGAAGCGTGTGAAGCTGGAGTGAATCACTCATACATAGCAAAAGTTTTTGACAAAGTGTCCTACTATACATAGTGCATAAGTGAAGAATAAAAATACATGAATCTATCGTGTTATGGTATACTTGTATTGATAAGGGATTGAGAAGAAAGAATGATCATGGGGGTTTGAATAAAAGGGAGTAGATGAATGATGAAAAGGAGACTATTTAAGACTAGTTTTATAGAGATATGGTTTAAGGAAATAGGTTTAATAATACGGCCATTTCATGAAGGCTGAGGCCCTTTTCTTTATACCCATAATTTCTTAGGATCTTGAACGTCTTGGCATACAATCTTTCAAGTTTAATAGAAGAAAATAAAGGATTTATAGTTCCAAGGATAGCATAATGAACAACTTGATTAACTATGTGTTTACTAGATGAAGAAAAAGATGGATGTGGTGGGGGTCTAGGATACTATGATTTATTGAATGAATGCCATTAGATGAAGGGGATATTTAGAGGACTGAGTTTGAGTAAATTGGCATACTGACAACACTTGCATATTGAAGCCTACAAAATACTCCTTTTATTCACTAAACTTGATGAAAGTAATCCTAAAAGAAGACAAACAATTATTGGAGGTTGAAGAAAGTGGCTTAGTAATATGGATAGTGGTATTTGAAAGAGGAAGGATGAGTGATTATGAGGAGGTGAATTGATGGTATGAGTGTCCAAATATGAAGTGCAAGTATAGAGAGGAGATTTTCCATTTATCAAAATAATAAAGGGTAAAGTCTAAAGAACCTACTTATCCCCAACAAGATGTTCTAAGGTTGACAAGGAGAAGAAGGGTCATTTAAAGTTTGTAGTAGAGGTGTAATAGATGTAGAAGGTATGGTATTCAAAGAGAGAGGTGGGAGAATTTTAGTGTCTTTCAGAGGAGGATTAGATGAAGAAAAAGTTTTTGTAGAATTCATAAGAGACGATTTTGGTGAAGTCTCCTTGGTAAAGATTTATAGTGTTGAAAAAGAGAGTTTTGATTCAATAATTTTTTAATGTCGAAATTAAAACCCATTATAGATGGCAATGTCTATTTTTCAAATATGTATTTTTTCATGATTGGATTATTTTTTCTATTTTTTAATTAATTTCCAAGGAAGCTGGTCCATAAACTTGAAATGTCAAGTTTTTGTATTTTTTTAATAACTTTTAATTTGTTAATTTTCTTGTAAAAAATCTGTATGGAATCAATCTACAAACAATTCTCTACACAATGAAAAAAATTCAAAAAATATTAGTTTAGGTCAAATTATGGTGTCTGTACACGAGGGTTTTCAAAACAACAATTAAGGCCAATAAAAAATTAATAAAAAACTATATTCAAATAAAAATAAAAAAATATCCTCATCAATCTTTAGTATAATACATATCTTTCCTCAAAAGGAATTATAAAAACACTTTTATTTAGGTCAAATTATGGTGTCCGTACATGTGCATGGTTTAGTCCTTAAAAAAATGACTTTTAAAAAGTGATTTTTATACATGTCTATTAAAATTAATTTGTATCATTTGAGTATTAGAATAAATTATGTATTTGAAAACTAGACTCAAAATATTAAATTTCATATTATTGGACTTTTTTAGGATTCAATGCATAAGTGCTTCAAATTTTTAGTCCAACTATAACAAATTTTGAAAATCAGGAAAAAAAATTCCACTTTGAACATTTTGTGGACCCAACTTCTTGCACCACCTTGATTGAAGATAAGATCACATTTTTTTATTTAATGCTCAATTGTTGGAAAGGTGTTTCAACATTGTTCCTAATGTTCGTATTACAAAAGTGTGATTTTCATATATAAAATAGAAAAACTCAATGTCTAGGTTATAGAGTTGGTTTAAAAAACATATATTTTTAGTTATTCGACACCACCTATGATAGTGCTCGTTTCATAGATATCGAAGTACTTATATTTATAAAAAACTAGGATCAATTGACCCAATGGATCAAAAGTTATGGCTTCCAAAAGTTTGCATAGAAAATATAAAAAGTTGTTGGACATGTAAAATAAGTATAAAGAGAGGTTACACCTATTGACCAACTTATGATACATTTTATGACACAATGTACTTTTGATTGAGGAATAATTTTTGAACCACTTTTTGTTGGTTTTAGCTAATGGGCTTCTATTTGCCATTTGTTGGTTTCAAGTTTTGTATCTCTTATATATTAGGTGCTTGAGACAAAGGTTGAGTGTAGAGATTTGAAGATATTGTACACATATACTATGGTATATATTATTTATTTTATGATAAATATTCTTTTGCTTTTTGCAATTGTTAAAATATTGAAATTTGCACAACACTCTCTTTAGAATGAGTGTAGGAAGCATTTTCATCTTCCTTGCTTTCTTTCATTTGGTATTAGAGCTCAATCACCTCAGATTCTAGATTTGGGTAGATATTTTTTCATACTAATCTTCATTTGGATGAGAGGTTACATACATAGAGTTTTGATCTTATTGTGGGAAGAGATGGCAAACACATTGAGGATAGAGATAAATAAGTTATTAGGCACAAAATCTAAGTTGTGGAAGTTCAATATGGAGGATGTACTCATAGACCAAGATCTATAGACTATAGTATCTAGATTCAAACCTATAACTACATCACAAGAAGTCTAGGACAAGATGGATGGAAAAATAAAGGGTCGTATTAGACCCAATTTGGTTGATTTAGTGTTGTTGAATGTGCATAAATTGAATTTCACAATTAATATTTGGAGGAAGCTTGGGATACACAGATTTGTTTCTATAATGAACTCAAAGTATATGAAAAGGATTCCATACTACTATTGATATTGATCCTTCCAATGGGACCAAAACAATAATTGGTGAATCCTTGTATTGAAGCAATGATGCTGATGGAACTCATCGAGATTATTGAAACTAGGATTATTATTTTTACTAAACACTCCATTGTTGAGAAAGGTGTGTCAACCTTGCTCCTAATGTTAAAATTACAAAAACTATAATTTTTGGATATAAAATGAAAAACTCAATTTCTAGGCTATAGAGTTAGTTTTTGGAAAAAATAAATAATTTAAATTGTTTGGCAGTGGTTCCTATTGTGTAGATCTCATCAAGTATTGATTTTTTTTTAAAATGGGTCTAATTGGCACATTAGACCAAAAGTTATGGCCTCCAAAAGTTTGCATAGAAAATGTAAAAATTGTTGGATACATAAATGAGATGCAAAGTGGAGTTACACCTAGTGATCAACTTATGATGCATGTTATGGCACATCATAAGACATCTTTGATTGGGGGATAATTTGGAAGCAACTTTTGATTTATTTTAACTCATGGGTTTCTAATTACCATTTGATAGTTTTGAAATTTGTATCACTTATATATTGGGTGCTTGAGATGGTGTTTGTGTGTATAGTTTTATAGATATTATTAAGTTGTCGTTATTCCTCCAAATCTTTGGTTGGTGATACTCTTGTTAAGACTTGCTCTGCAAGTGTATTGTAATTGTGGTTATTAAATAATATATCAAATTGCTTTGGAGTGGGGTTTCTTTTCTGAAAGGGTTTTCACATGTACACCTATGTTATGGTATATATTATTTATTTTATGTTTAAATGTGGTTTTGTTTATGTAACTTTTACAAGATTAATATTTGCACAAAAATCTCCTCGAAATATTAGTGTAGGAAGAATTTTTTACCCTTCTTCCTTTGATTTGGTGTAAGAGCTTGATCACCTCAAATACTGGATGGTGGGTAGAGGGTTTTTTGTGCTAATATTAATTTGAGAGGGATCTTGTGCATAGATAATTTTGATCTTATTATAGGAAGAGATGGAAATCACATCAAACATAGAGGTGTAGAATTTCTCAAGAAAAAACTTTGAGTTGTGGAAGCTCAAGATGGAAGATGTTCTTGTAGACAAAGATCTATAGGTCATAGTATTTGATCCAAAACTATAACATCACAAGAAGATTAAGGAAAAATGGATAGAAAAGAAAAAGGTCTTATTAGACAGATTGATTTGGTGTTGTTGAATGTGCATGAAAATAATACTACAATGAATCTTTAGAAGAATCTTGGAAGACATGAAGATTTGGTCCTAAAATGAACTCAAAGTATATGATAAGGATTCCATACAATATAATTTTTATATTGATCCTTCTCATGGAACAAAAATAATAATTGGTGAATCCTTGTGTTCAACCAATGATATCGAAGGAGCTCACTTCATATGGGTCTCTAATATAATGCTAGTTTGGAAGAAAAATGGTACTTCTACTTATATGTGGATTTATATGATTTTAACCAAGCTTCACTCAAGGATCACTATCTTATCCCCTTAATGGATCAAATTTTGAAAAGGTGGCTAGTTCAACTATGCACTCAAATGTTGTTTGATGTGATCTTTAGATATAACCATGTTTGGGTGAAGGATGATGATCAATTCAAGATGACATTGACGACCAAATTGAGCACTTTTTCTTATTATTAGATACCTTTTGGTTTAATGAATGTAGATGCCACCTTTCTAAGAGCCATAGATGTGGCCTTTTGTTTCACCATTCCTAAAATTTTAAATTCTTTCCCTAGTAGTGTTTGCATTTGTAAATTCTTTCACCAATTTTTTTTTTTAAGTGTCAAAGTTTAGTCTATTGTATAGTTAGGAAAGTTGTGTTAGATCCCAATTAGCTTTCTCTAACCTTCTGATCTTATGACACTTTGTTCTAGATCACCTTTTTCATCCAAAGGAAAAATATTAAGTGTTCATGTTGTCAGGATTTTAAAGATTTTTTTAACTTGTGTCAACATCTGACAAAGTTTTATAACCTTATTGGAACCTGACAATTTTTTTAACCCATTTACATTTGTAAATCGGAAAATAGGAACAAGCGTCATGAAATCATCAATAACAGCCACAACTATCTAAATCAAGCCCAAATACAATCCAAACTTACTTATGGAACACACACAACAACGCTAGAATTAGAATAAATCAAGCATTACCTTCACTTTGTTTACATGATATTACTTCCATAGTTTTTTTTTTCACTTTGCTTTGCTCTCAGATATTTGATATGTGCCTTTTTTTGTCTTTAAGCTCAAAAGAATGAAGTATAGTAGCAATGATGCAAAAATTCCAAAGTTAGTGGTTTGATTGGAAAGATGTAGGATGCTTTCTTTTATAGGAATTGAGATTAGGTGAATGATCCAGATTAAGAGGTGTTGAATAAGATCAATGATCAAGATTGATTGACATATTTAACTTCTGTGATAGGTCGAATAGAGGTGTTAGAAAGCAAGCAACAAGCCAAAGAGTGCAAATAAACAACTTAAACAACCTACACTTCAAGATTAGCCTAAGTTAGAAACAAAACAAGACAAAGCCACAAAATGGAACTTTATACCTTGCGTTGAGTCGATCCTTTGGTTGGCCCTTCGATCTTTGACGTGTATGCTCCTTGGATGGCAAGATGCAAGCTAGATGAGGATGTGAAGATGGATGCAAGTGGATGAAAATGTGAAAATGGCTAAGTAGAGGTTGAGAAACAAAACGCAAGAGTTTGGCTAACACAAATGATCTCCCCAAAATGAGAGAAAAGAGGGGTATTTATAGGATTTTTGAGAAATCCTAGGGGAAATGGACCAGTCAAGATTGATCCACCAAATATCAAGATGTAGGGCTAAGGTGAGTTGAGAACTCACAAGCCCTCACATCTTGACATGTGGCATGTGAGATAGCCCTAAAAGGTGAAGTGGACATGAGGTGGAAGGAAAAGGACATGACATGGAGAGGGGTACAAAGTACCTTGGGATTGGACAAGATCTCCTCATAAAGGAGGTCCTTGTCCCCATGTGGGTGAGAGGACAAGTGGGGAATTAAAAATTCCTCAAAAATATCTATGGGGATGAGATAAAAGAATTTTAAATTCCAAAAGGTGTATTGGGGGATTAAAAGGTGAATTAAAATTCACATGGGGAAGAGAGGAGCCTAGGATAATAAAAAGGAATTAAAATTCCTTGGGGGATGGGGAGAGTTGACCAAAGGGGGTGATTAGGATTGTGCAAGTACTTGATTAGATTAATTAATGAAGATTAGAAGAGGGTTAGATTTCACATGTGACTTGATGTGACAAGTCAAAGATCACATGGGAAAGAGTAATGAAGGATTAGAGGGGGGTTAGGTGGCTAAGAGAGATTAGAGGCCAACTTGCAAAAGTTGGAGGATGTGACACATCCTAATCAAGGATTAGGCATGTGCACATCCCTAATGATTAGAAGAAGGATTAGATAAGATAAAAATGATGGAGGATGTGACATGAAGGGAATTAAATAAATGGAATATTTATTTAATTCAATTGATGGAAGGATGATTAAAGATAAAGGTATTATTGATTAATATACCTTAGGGACTTAAGCTAATTAAATAATAGTATATTACTTAATTACTTGAAAATAAGATGAAAGGGGATGAATTTGGATAAATTAAGTGTCCAAATTTAGACATCTACAAACTCAATGCATTATGAGTCGAGTGACCTAAATTTAGAGTTAACTAATTGCATGATAAATGAAGTGGAAGAAAGATTGAGATAGAAGATGAGTTTGTTTTTTGCATGATAAGATAATTAATTATTAGAGAACATGCAAGATGAGCTAAATAAGAAAAATGAATAATTTTATTTATTTAGAGAAGAGATAAATTTAGATAAATTAAATGATTGAAATAATTAATTTAGGAGATGGTGCATGAATAATTAAATAATTAAAGTAATTATCTAATTATAGAGAAAAAATGATAAGAATAATTAAATAATTAAAGTAATCATTTAATCATAGAAGAAGTGAATGATAAATAATTAAATAAATAATAATAGTTTATTTAATTAAATTAGAATAATAAAGAATAATTAGTGACATAATTTAAATTTATTTAATTATGTGGAAGATAAGTGAGTGTGAGTTAACTAGTTGCATGAGAAGTGAAGTGAAAGAAAATGTGTGTTAGAAGAAAAATTTAGATTTGCATGAGAGGATAATATTTAATTAAATTAATTAATTATTTGAAAGTGGAAATTAGAAAAATAAATAAACTATTTTATTTATTCATGATAAATGAATAATGGTGAGAGAAGAGGGGTAATTAAATAATTTAAGTAAATATTTAACTAAAAAAGGGATAACTAAATAATTAAAGTAATTATTTAATTTTAGAAAAGTGGGTGAATGTTAATTATACAATTAATAATAATTATTTAATTAATTTAGAGGAATAAGATAATTAACGACATAATTAAATAAATAAAGAATTAAAGATAATTAAATAAATAGGATTTACTTAATTTATCAAGAAGAATAAATAAATCAAGATATAATTAAATAAATAGGATTTATTTAACTCATAAAAAAGAATAAAGAATTAAAGATACAATTAAATAAATATGATTTATTTATTTAATAAAAAAAAAAAGAACTAAAGATATAACAAGAAAATAAAGTATTAAAGATATAATTAAATTAATAGGATTTATTTTAATTATGCGTGAATGGAATAGGACTGCTGATTGTCTGGCCAAGTGGGGCTCAGAGCATTTGGAGGATTGGAAGATTGATGATTGGGCTCAGATCCCTTAGGAGCTTAGTCTGGATTTGGAGAGGATTCTAGGACAGTGGGGGTGTTGGATGATTTGGACGTGGGTTCTGTTGGTGTTTTTTGTCCCTTTCGGGCTTATGCCCTTGACTTGGTTGTAATGCTGGTTTCTGATATTCAATAAAGTTTTTACCCTTTTTATAAAAAAAATAAAAATTAATAGGATTTATTTATTTAATTAAGAAGAAAAAATAATTAAAGATATAATTAAATAAATAAGATTTATTTATTTAATCAAGAAGATTAATTGACATGAATTAATTAAATAACATCAAGTCATTTAATTAATAGTGTAAATATGATTTAGACAATAATTAAATAATTGAACATTATTTAATCATTAGAAAAAGATTAAATTTAGTGTTAAAATGCTAGTTCGCAAGTTAAGACAATTTTGGGTATTCAAAGGAAATGTGCAAGTTAAAGAAGTACCATGTTTCACCAAGGTTTTATAACCTCCGTCAACACTTGACAAAGTTTTGTAACTTCTTTATGATGTGCCAAAGTTCAAAGAATTTTTTCTAAAGATTTGTTAGTTCATGGTGTCAAATATTTTAGAAGTTTTGTAACTACCTTAGAACATTGAGAACCTTTTGAAGATATGGTGTTTTACAAAGTATTCTATTTCACATGAGGTATTTTGATAGTTTTATAACCTTTTTGGAGGCCAATGAAGTTTCATAACTTGTAGATCTGTCAACTTTGAATAAGTAAACAAAAAAAAGGTATATGAGGAGTGTGGTAGAAAAAAGTTGCTACATGACATTAAAGACTTGTTAGTCATTAATTTAAAAACTCAGTTGAATATAAAAGTGGGAAAGGAACTCTTCGGTAAGTAGTTGTAATACACTAAAAGATGGAACACACTCAAATTATTAGATAGTTTTGAAGATTGTGTGGTTTATCTCTCATTATAAGATTGAAAGGTACCCCTATCAACACCCTCTTTGCAGTTATTTGTTCCTTTGATTTCAAATATTGTAAGAAATAAATTGTTAGTAAATTTTAAGTGCTAGTAGTTAATTCATTTTGTTTTATGAAAATCATTTGTTATCACTACTCATTGAGATACAAAGTTCCTTCAGATTAGTTGGAATATTGATAAGAGACTTGATTCATTCTCTTTGTGTAATCCATCTCCATCAACTAATAAATATGAAGTATAAATATTTGGGGTGTGATTTCCTACAAGTAATTCAAACCGCCCTATCATAAATTGGTGAGATGAAATTAGGCCATGTTAGTCTTGAGGACTTTTGGAAAATGATGGAAGAAGTGAAAAGATCACCTATAGCATAAAATATTTTTGAGAGTGGGTCCTTTAGGTAGTTGATTTTCCTACATTAGTGCAATGTCTATATTTAGTCCTTGAATGTATAACATGTTTCAAACCTCAAACTAGAGAAGTGAAAACATTTGATAATAATATAGTGTTCATGTTATATGCTATGACTCTTGGGATAAGTCTTAGATTTCCAATATAAGATAGATTTGTTGACAACAATACCACTATAGCATATCAATTTTTATAAACAATGAGAATTAATGTAACAATATAATAAGAATTAATGTAACAATATCATTGTGAAGAGTTGGTTAATAGCTCCTAGGAAAGGGAAATCATAATTATCGAAAGTAGTTCATCATTCCCACTTTATTGAAGAAATATTTGATATCGTTGTCATAATTCACAAATTAGTGGGAAATGAAAGTGCTCATGAATTTGAAGAATGGATGTATCTCTTTATCATTATAATTTATGCTAGAAATCAACTCATCAATTGGGGTAACATCATTAATGATAAGTTACATGATTAGTTGGCTCATTTTGAGTTAAATCAACACTTCTATATGAATTCTTGTTTGTTCTATGCTATCGCTAGCATGAAAGCTTGGATAGGAATTGTCACTAGAGGAACATTCAACAACACAACACAAATATATGATCATTACCCATAACTACAACTAAAACACAATTACAAAAGTTTCATAAGGGTAAGTGATACATTTATAATATTAAATGGTTGATAACTCCAAGGTTAAGGTTGTCACCTTGAGTAACAAGGTTGGTCACAACCTATGGGAGTTTTTTAATTCAATTCTAAAAAAATAATTATATCAAGATTGGAGGATTTGATGGTTTTCCCTTCAACTTACCAATATTTACAAATGATAAGTTAGTCCTCATTAAGGTTTATAGAAAATAGTGTGATAAACAAAATATACAAAAAAAAATGAACACAAGAATTCCCTTACCAATTGGGCTTACTCACTATAGTTGCAATTTTTCTTTTGATGCTCAAAATACTAAGAAATCATTACTAAAGTTTACATTGTATTTTCACACCATGAGGTTCACTTTTGACAACAAAAATAATGTTAAGGGTAATTTATATCTCAAACCTGTATATCATCATTATCTTGAAACAAAGGAGTTTTTGGGAAGATTGTGAAAAAGACTATGAATTTTGAAAGAGAGATTGGATGAGATTTACTCTCCAATAAATTATTGATTTTAGGCTTAATTGGAATATTTAGGGAACCAAAAAAGATGAGTTAGATTTGGTTGATCTAGTTTATTTTGAGAAGATTTAGATGCAACCACTCTCACAAATAATTTTGTCAATTAAAGAGGTGAAAAATATTGATGAAAAGATGGCTCATATTTTAGAAAGTTCAAAGGAGTGGGTAAGGAAAAAATACGAAAGGATCATAAAAAAATCAAGGAATAATGCTTCAAAGAAAAAGAAGGAAAGATAAACAAGATATTATTTTTGTTCCTCCTCCTCAAGTAGTTTTCGAAGTTTGATCAAGGGGGAGGTAATGATGAAGACCATTCAAATAAAGGAAATCCAAAAGGATCATGCAAGGAGAATCCAAAGGGTAAGGAAAATAAGTTAGAAGTGAAGACAAAGAAGATAGATACTATTCAAGGAGAAAAAAAGAAGATTCAATAGATATTCCTTCATCTCATTCCCATGTTAGTAATCCTTCATCCCATTCATCCCCTATTTCTTCTTCCCCACTATCCTCACAAGTGCCTCCTAATCCACCAAATACTGCACCTCCCTCTCTAGCAAATGAAATATTCCTAGATAATGTCATCTCATCACTTGTGATGCCTCCTCCATCTATCTTAGAGGTTAACAATTCTTTATCCAATCCTTCTCCCTCCTAGTTGTAGTAGGATTTGTTGAGGAAAATAAACATGAAAAAGCTAGTTCTTCCCCAATTTGACTCTATTGCAAACATGTTCCAAATATATCTGAAGTACATAAAGGCTAAAACTATTTCAAAATTAACGATAGGTCCTACATCTATATATATATTTGTAGAAATAGCCAAGACCACTATAGGAAAAAGAATGTATGAAGAAAAAAAGAAGGTTTGAGTGGTACCAAGGTTGATCTTGGTTTTTCATCACATGAATGGTACATCCATAAATTCCAAGTCTTAGCCACTAAAATGGTATAAATATTTGAAAAAAAATGCATCAAAGATCAACTCAAAAGTTAAAGTTTTAAGCTCTTATCTCAAGATTAACATTGATACCTCAACTCAACCATTGGATGCAATGGAAAATTATTTTGATCCTAAAAATAGTATTAATAAAAGTAATATTAAGAAAAGATATAAATTCAATCTTATGGAAAATTGAAAAAAGATTGGGTCAAATAAATTTTAGCAGATGGATCAATGTTTATTGAAGATGCTAGGAAAATATACAATGAATTTGACATTGGAAAAGAAGTTAAAAAGAGATAGTGAAATCCAAAAGAGAAGAATTCATATGGGCCAAAGTTGAAAATAATATCAAAGAGATAGCTAAAACAAGTGTTGATACATTAATTGTTGAATAGGTATTTTCTACCGCTAATGAAAATCTATGCCACCTATGGTTAAGAGAATTGAATGGAAAACACTAGCCATTTTTTTTTTTTTTGAACAAACCGAACTTTAGAAAAATTATGATCAACTAAAGACAAATATTCAAAATGATTATTTATCTATTAGTTCAAATATTTAAGATAATGTTTTTTGGGTTATCAATATTTCCACTATTAAAGAAGATTTGTAGACTATGATTGAGAAATAAATTAATGATAAATAGGCATTTGATGTGGGATCTATGAAGAAGCTTAGTGACATTTATGTTGCTCTCACTAATTGTAATTCTCATCTCTTAATGTTTTAAAATAACTTGGACAAAATTCAAAATAGAAGAATTATTTGAAGGATTCAAATGAATAATGTCATTGTACCAAAATATAAGAATATCCCTCTAGTAATATATTGCAATATGTAATATGATATAAAGCTTTGTGAAAGAACCAAAAAAAAATATATTTTTTTTAGAAAGATTGTGAAAATAGTCTCGACAAGCTGTGAATTAAGAGTAAGAAACCCTCGATGGAGATTCAGGATCTAGACAAACTGCAAAAAGAAGGGTGTTCTCAAGAAACAATAGAACCATGTGAATCAAAAGAACACCAGAAATACCAAATGATAGACTTATCTGATGAGGTTGAGGTAGATTCATAGGCCCCCTAAGTTTGAAAGAAGCAAGATTAGGGAATGGATTGCAAAATCCTCTAATAAAAGGGTTTTTTATTACAATTTTTTCCTTAGAAGAAGAAAGGGAGAAAGTTCTACAAGGGGGATTATGGGAGATGGAAGGCCATCCTCTATACATGCAAAAATGGCATCAAAACTTTAATCCCCTTGAAATGGATCCATATGATAGATCTGTCTAGATTTGACTCTACAATTTACCTTTGGAATATTGGTTGAAAGGATGTATGGAGAAAATTGGTCACTCATTGGGGACATTGATAGATATTGATGTAGGAATTTTTGAAGGGGATTCTTGTTTATATGCTCGAATCCAGGTAGCAACAATTAGGAGAATACCAAGTGAGATTATCCTATGCGTGAGAGGAAAACACTGGAAACAAGAGGTGGACATAGAAGAAATTAAAAACTACTGCCTTAAATGTTGCAGTAGAAAGCATAATGAAAAAGACTACCAAAAGAAGGGCTCTTTGAAAAACCTTAAAAAGCATATATTTCAAAAAATGGTATGGAAACAAAAAATGGAAGAGTAAATAGTTCATATGCTCCTTAAAATTTTGTCTTTTAAAAACAATGCAAACTTTTTAATTGTTTCAATCGGGCATATAGTCAGGGTATATTATAAGGGTGAAGCATATGTATGAGAATGGATAAAAATATACTTGTTTTTTATGGTGGACGTGTCATATACATGAGATACAGTTTTGATGGAGAGCTAATTCTCAGTTAGCTATTATCTTGATGAATCTAAAAATGTAAAGTGAAGGTGTCTTATAAGGTTAGACACAATTTTGAATATTTTGGCATCCTATTAATCAATTCTATAAATCTGATTAATCATGTAAAGTTTATTATGATATTAATATAAATAGCTAGGCCTTGGATTTTTGTCAAAAAAAAAAAGCAACAATCCCCTCTCCCAGAATACCAACTCTCAGAGCAAGGAGTTTGCACCTTCCAATAAATATCCACAAATTAATAAAGTCTCATCTTTGAAAAAGAGCCTAAGGGGAAGTATGGCAACTCTAAGCATGGGGGAACCACATATAGAGAAATCCCCAATATTTTAGATAAAACAAATTTGGACAAAATAGAGGAAAATATGGACAAGTCCCCTAACTTCAAGAAAGATTCTAAATTTGAAGAACTGTGTGATGAGGATCATTTCGATAATGATGCTTTAGGAATTATTGATCCAAGGTGTATAAGCCAAATAGCTGCCAAAGTGATGGGAAAAATTAAGAAGGGAAAACAAAGAAAAATAGACAAACAAAAAAGAGAGGAGGAAGCGATGGAGAAGGGATTGAAAAGCATTTCTAGTTTTCTAATCCAAGGGAGAAAAAACCTCCCTTGGAGGGTAATGAAGATATCCACGTGGAATGTCAATGGCTTAAATGCCCCTGACAAACGATGCTTGATTAAGAGTCATATGGAAAATATATCATCTGATATAATAATAATGCAAGAAACTAAGTTATGTAAACAAGTAGCAAAAAATTTTCTCAAATACTACAAATCTTGGACAATTCTATTCCAAGAAGCTACAGGAATGGTTGGTGGCTTGACAATTCTATGGAGAAACACTAGCATCACAATAAGTCTAACTCAAGCACATAACAATTTTATGGAATGCAAAGTCTTAGATCTTAATGCCAATATGGAATTCAACTTATTCAACATTTATGGTACCATCAAGACTTAAGACAAAAAAGAGACTTGGAAAGAAATAAGTGGTAGAATAAGGTAAATAAATGATCAATTTTATATTATGGGTGGTGTCTTTAATGCTATCACAAACCTATTTGAAAAGAGTGGTGGACTTAATGAAAATTAACAGGAATATGCAAGACTTCAGGGATTTTGTGGAAGAAATAAAAGGCATAGATTATCAAACAACCAATGGAATCTATAGTGGACAATCAAAGAGAAGGATTTACAAATATAGCAAAAATATTAGATAGATTTTTAATCTCAACCAATTGGATAGAAAAAGCAATAACAATGGAAGCTTCTATACTCCCTATATCTACTTTAGATCAATTCCTAGTCCTAATGGAGATAAAAAATAGACCCAACTTGACAAAGAATTATTTCAAGTTTGAAAGCATGTGGTGGAGGGAAGAAAGTATGATACCAACTATAGAATCATGGTGGAAAGAGTGCAGGATCAATAGCATTCCTAGTTACATTTTCATGAAAAATATAGAAATGATAAAAACAAGACTAAAACAATGGAATAAAGAAGTTTTTAAGAACATCTTTCAAGAGAAAGAAATGGTGGAAAAGGAATTCGAAGAATTAAATTTAACAAGGTAATAAAGAATGGCATGTTCTAGGAGGATTACTTAAAGGAAAAGAAATTGAAAATGTATCACAGAAATTTTGGCTAGAGAAGAAGTGTATTAGCGGGATAGAATCGGAGAAATATGGCTAAAAAAGGTGATGCTAATACCAAATACTTTCATGTCACCTCTAAAACTTGGAAAACAATTAAAAAAATTAGTGAAATAAAGGCAAGAAACAAAGATATTGCTAAAGAAAAAAATGCAATAGAAATAGAAGTTGTTAGATATTTTGAAAAAAACTGGGTAAAAAGACAAAAGATGTACCATGCAACAATGAAACAATTCTAGATTGTATCCCAAAATGTGTCTCAAAAGCAAGTCTAGCCGGATGTTAAATAAACCAATAACATTGGAAGAAGTCCAAACTGCCACATTTTATCTTCATCTAGACAAAGCACTAGGTCCAAACGGATTCTCGTCAATATTTTATCAAAAGTTTTGGCCTCTAATAGGAAAGGAAGTGTGGAATGTGGTAGAAGAATTCAGGACTAAGAAATTTTTTGTTAAAGATCTCAATAACATAATAATTGCCACCAAAGAAGTGAGTTTTCACTTCTTTGAATGACTACGGGCAACTATGACTACGAGCAACTATCTCTGTGCAACACAATTTATAAGATCATTACCAAAGTGGTACCCAATAGATTAAAAAAGATGGTGAACTCTATCATCTCAAAAGAACAAAGTGGATTTTTCCTTGGCAGAGAAATCATTGATAGTATCACTGTTGTCAACGAAGAAGTACACACAATGTCTATAGAAAGAATACAAGGAATGATGATTAAACTAGAATTAAGTAAGGCCTATGATAGGGTAAAGTAGAATTTCTTAATAGAAATCCTCAAAATATTTGGGTTTGATAAATCCTGGATAGAACTCATACAACAATGTGTAACAACAGTAAGATACTCACGAAATGTGAATGGATATATTTGTGGTTTCTTCTTTGCACAAACAAGCTAAGATAAGGAGATCCCTTGTCACCTTTCCTATTTATTATTATGGCAAAGGCCATGGGAAGGTCATTCAAACTAAAAAGAGAAAATGATATATGGAAAGGCATAAAAGTAGCACAAGGGTTGAATCTAATATCACACACACAATTTGTTGATAACACAATTTTATTTGGGGAAGCTAATATGATAGAGGCAACAACAATAAAAGAAGCACTAGAAGAATACACTAAGTGCCCAGGACAATTGGTAAACAAAGAAAAATCCTCAATTTTGTTTTTCAACACCAAGAAGGCAACATAAAAAAGAATAACAAATCTACTTGGTTTTGCATTTGTAACTACATTGACCAAATATCTAGGTGCACCATTAATTTTTGGAGAATGTTGTTCACAACATTGGATGGATGTTTTGGAAAAGTGCAGAACCAAATCCTCTGCTTGGAAAAATAGATGGCTAACACTGGCCAAAAGAATTCTAATGATTAAGTTTGTTCTTACAACAATACCAATATATGTAATGTCCCATTTTTATATTACACACAAGATTGAGACCAACATGGAATGTTTCTTTAAAAAAATATTATGGGAAGGGGCAAAAGAAGAAAAAAAATCTATTGGTACATTGGGATAAAGCATGTCTAGCAAAAAATGATGGTGGTGTTGGTCTAAGAAAAATGAAAGAAAAAAATTTGGCACTAGGTGCCAAACTAACATGGAAAATGTACATGGATCCAAACTGATTATGGTGCAAAATATTTCAAAATAAATACCTGGATAGTATAGATCCTAAAAGGATCCTAACCTTGGGAACATCTAATGGAGGGTCAACCAATTGGAAGTTTTTATGGGACAAAAAAAAAATCATAATTGAGCATCTGACCTAGAAGGTTAATAATGGAAAACAAGCTAATTTGTGGATATATTCTTTGAATGGGTACAAGCTAATGGGAGAGTTGGAACTTGGATAAAAGAAAACATGGGTTCAATTATAAATCTAATAGGACACATAGTCAAAGACTACATTTGGTTGAACCATTCAAAATTTGGCAATCAACATGATTGGATTGATGTTGGGAGGTTACCAATTGTAGCAAAGGTTAAAAAACTATAGCAAGAATTGGATAGCAAAAAGGTCATATTGACAGAAGAAGATGAAACCATATCGTGTGGTGCTCAATCAGGGGAATACTCAGTTAGACTAGGGTATTAGGTCCAAACTATAAAAAGAGAAAATTCCAATTGGCCCACTAAATTATGTTGGCATCTTGTAGTTCTACCCAAATTAGGAGCATTCCTTTGGACGTCATTACAAAAAGGAATACTTACTATAAAAAGATTGAATGCCATTGGTATACAAGACCCCAACAGGTGAATAATGTGTTATAAAAATTGTGAAACAATCAAACACCTACTGTTGGGATGTACATTTATATCCAAATTTTGGGACTGGATACATGATGTGATAGGATGGAAGGGTGCAAGACAAAAATTTTAATGAATGGATGATCAACTAGCCAAAAGGAAATAAATATTCATTATGGACAAATCTATGGGTAGTAGCCCCCTCAATGGTTGTATGACACATTTTCAAAGAAAGAAACCACAAAATATTTGAAGAAAAGAGTATAGAAGAAGGTAAGTTAATACAAAAAATAGAAGAGGGTATATGTGAATTACTAAATGCAAAAAATATGATAAAAGTAGGCACCAAATTCACAAAATGGGATGAGGATATGCAGAAAGGTGGATTAAGTTAAAAAGACCCAAAGGGTTTCTTAAAAATAAATCAAAGATTAGAAGGGAGGCTAGGTGGAAGGTCCCATCTCAAGGAAGGTACAAAATTAACTTTGATGGAGTAGCAAAAGGGAACTTTGGACTAGTAGGGGTAGGGTGTATCATAAGAAACAACCAAGGACAATGCATATGGGCTCTATCTAGAAAAAAATGGTTTTACAACTAACAACAAAGCTAAGATGGATGCCCTAGCTTTGGAACTATGGTTGTGCCAAGAAAAGGACATCATGTTTGTGGACATTGAGGGGGATTCATTATTATGCATTCAAGCAATAGAAAAAATAGTAACACCAAAATAGAAATTGAGAAGTTGGGTATTGAAGATATGGGAACTATTAGAGAAACTAAAGGACTACACGATCACACATTTGCATAGAGAAGCAAATGGGGTGGCATATTTGTTGGAAAACAGAGGGGTCAACCAAGACAAAGAGATCATCATACATACAAATCCAAAGAACTGGGAAGGGCTAGGAGTGCTAACAAAGGACCAGATTAATGGTATCTAAGAATGTAGAACTATATTAAAGAATAAAGACTAAAGTTTGGCACAAACCAAGAAAGGATAATACTACACACGATTACTTCAAAGAGAGGAATATAATGATATGTACTTGGTACGCAATCCTCCTAGGTCATAAACAACCCCCAATAGGTTCAAAATCAACAATAGGGTCTGTAGGCTATTGTCCACCTTGGTCAACCAGATAAACCTTCATATTGGGTCATCTTACTTTGACATCAATCCCCAGGTCTCATCTTAAAATTAGGATCTTTGGTTATACATTTAGCTAAGACCTACACCCTTAATACTGGGATCCAAAATTTGCAAGTAACTAAAGGAGGAAAATACTCCTTTGGAAGGCTCCAAATCATGTTCCCTTATTCAATAATCAATTAATTCTATATTTATTCCCAACAACCGTTTGCTTAAATTTGTTTCTTTGATCTCTCTAGTTATTAATAGGCACTATACAATCTAAATGGTTCAAACCAAAGAGTAACACTTTGCCCTTCTCAACATGAAAACTTTTCTACTCATGGGTATTTTAGGTCTCTACCTAACACATATGAGGGGCATCTCTTGATTATGATGAATCAAGGTTCAAATAGTAATATACTCGAATGATGTGCCTATGAACTAAAGTTATTTGAATAGATCCTAGGGTTTGGAAGCTATAAGCTGAAATCATATTGTGAAAGCAATTTATTCTTTAAACTGACATTACCTTTTTTTCCTGCACAATTTTTTTTATTCACTGACAATTTTTCTTGAAAATATTATGTTTTATTGCTTCTTATTTTAATATTTTTTAAAAATTTTGTTTTGTGTTTAAATGGTTTACAGTAATTGGGAGACATATTTTTAACAAAGTAGAGAACCCCAAATTTTCTAAAGTTAGCTTTGTGGAGGTAGCCATCTTCCAAAATGTCTCTTCATACTATTTCACTAATTGCTGAAATTAAGTAGCTAATATGAAATTGTAGAAGTCACCCTTTAAACCATTTCTTTTACTAGCACTTGCACCAGGGGGGTGCAAGGGTTACTCCGATAGAAAAATATATAGAAAAATATATAGAAGTAAACATGGAAAATAAGTGTAGTGTAAAATATATACAATCTTGTTTGAATTATATACCTTGGCAATAAGGTAAGAAAAGAAAAATAGTAACAAGAAGAAGATTGAGAAATAAATTATAGCAACAAGAAGAAGATTGAGTGTTGATAGAGAATTATTTGTCTATTAATAAATTGAAGGAATTATTTGTATAAAGTTCATTTTTGAGAAATAAATTATAGTAACAACGGGAAGATAGAAATACCAGTTTTGAAACCAAACTAGGCACATAAACATGTTGTACTAGACGATTGAGAGCTAAATTGTAGGACACTGTCTCTTTTAACAAGCTAATTGAAAACAAAAACTAATGAGGCCAGACACTATCATAGTCTGGAACTAAATTGTATCGATGAACATTAAACAAATCTCTACCACAACACTCCCATGATTGATCTTATTGCAATTATAAAATTGAATCTAATTTACAAAACCCTACCAAAGCAGATAACCAATCTTGCTACAACTGCAGATTTTTGCAACCTTTAAACAAAGCAGAGAGAAGTATGACAGTGTTGCTGCGATAACAAACTTTATTGGCCCCATAGATACAAACAACTTCATTCTAATAGCTGCAATCAGAGATCATTAGGGGATGTTCTGCATAGCTCCAAACAACTTCATTTACAATTGCAAGATAGGAGTTCAACATTGTAGTTGGTAGGAAAGGTGGTGAATATAAGATAAAGATAAGATAAACCCACAAATTTAACAGTTTCCCTTAAGCACATAAAAACCCTACCAATGAAGGCTCAAGATTCCTCATCAAGCTTTACAAGAGCAAAGAAGCAGACTATTTGCATAACTGAGTAACTTTGATTTCATTTGTAAAGTTCAATTTAACCAAAACAAAATAATTTTGAATTCATTCAAACCCTTAAAATCCCATATAAATTATGTAGTGAAGCACCCTGCCTTGTTGCAAATCGGTTTGGAAAAGACTACGAAGTCCAAGTTTCTAGTTTGGCAGAAATTCAAATCGATCAATGGCCTCGAGCTTCCTCTTTTGAAGGTATTGACAATGATAGAGACAAGGTTTGTTAACAACATTATGAAAGGTCATCCTGAATCTAAAATGTAAGTTGTCAACTATTTATGAAATGCCATCTCTAACGCCTCCAACCGCATAAAGAGCTCAACAAAAAAAAAAAATTGGATGGAGAAAGTGAGAGTCAAGTCTCACAAAACACAACAAATCTTGTCTTTGGCAGAAGATAGGCAAACCCTCTCTATGCAGGTGTTGGCCATGAGCAATTGACATTCCTGGATGTACTATATTCAACAAGTGGAGCTATGTTGGTATTCCTTATGCCCTGCATTCTGTGTCTAGTTGCTCTTCAAGCAAGGTATGCATTGTAGTTACTAATTTTTTTATGTGAGCTAATTGCTATCTCTGTAGCCATATAAGTGATGTAATTGGTGAATATTTAATAGATGAAGTTTTCTTACATCTGAAAGTCATTCCAAAATTTTTATCAGTATGTTCCAAATGAGAATTATGCTAGTGAGAGTAGTGAACGATTATACATAATGTTCAGCCAACAAGTTTTCCAGCCCCCAAATGCTTTGTAGAAGTTGTAATTATGGGTTCGATTCAGGACCATTTATAATACCAGAGTCAGTTTGTGCTAATATGTCATATAAGTTCTTCAAAGAATACGTGGAATCAGTAAATCAGAATAGCAAGCTTTTCCATTTACAGAGGAAGTTCATCAGCAATTGGACAATATCACAGAACATTCTTAGTTGGAAGTCAGTTAATAATGGTTTGAATCGGAGTTTTCAGACTGACACTGACCAGGTCAATTTCAGGCCCTGGCACGTCAAAATAGAAAACTGTATTCAAGATAAATTGGATTTTTATTGTTTCTATTTCAAAATAACATAAATTGCAAATCCTCTCAAAAATCTGGTACAAGTAACAATCTTTTAAAGTTCAATGTACTGGTTGTCGTGTTGCACCCACCCAATTCGAGAAACTGCTCATGATTCAATGAATTTGAGATCGTTCTTAGATCAAACAAAATGTTGAGGGTTTAAAGAAGCTTCTACTAAATAAATAAATGCTGAAAATGAAGATGAGTGTTTTAAGTTTTAGTGTTCAGGATTTTTAATAATGTTTTTTAGTTTTTGAAACAAGGTGGGCCCAAGATTGATTGAGTCACAGACAAGTTGTACTAAATAATACAAAAATGTAGAAGGCTCTGCAGTTTATGTCAAAATTTGTGACACTGAATCAAGGCAGCAAAACTTACTCCTACTGGATCAGCTCAGGACTTTGCAAGTCTACAATAGATGCATGGTCTCTCAAAATTATGCTTTTAACATTGTTTCTCTGAGTTTTTGAAAGAGACCAAACACAAATTGATCCACAGCAACAGGGAATGATAACACAGATTGAAATGATACTACTGTAACAATTATATCAATCACAGTGAAATGAAAGTTTACATAGAGAGATACAATTACTGTCATAAACGAGTCACAGTAGGCAATTTGATAAACAACACAACCTCATGGAATACACGCATGCCAACCAGAGGGATTATATTGAGTGACTTCGACTGTGATAATAATGAAAAGTTTACATTGCCAAATGAGCATAAAGCGGTATCTACATAGGAGTAATTCAGAACTAATCACTGATCTGCAGACCACTACTGGGAGTGTTAGCCTCCAATAATGCCAAGCCAGCCGAATTTATGAGTAGCATTAAAAACATATATGAAAGTATTTTCTATACAGCTCTAAGATTCTGTTAAACTTCTATACAACTCTAAGATTCTGTTAAACTTCTAGAAGAATTATATAATGGTATTATGGAGTTAGAGAACTTTGAGGTATCCAAAAGCTGTTATGAAATCAAAGAAATTTTAAATACATCACAAATGTTGTTGGCGGCAAGAAATTACATAAATCTTAGATACCCAAAATAGTTTTTGTAGTACCGAATTAAAATCTTAAATACAAAAAATGGTTTTGACGGTTTGGATTTAGAAGAGTCATAGATACCCAAAATGGTGGTGGGGGTATGCAGTTGAACAAATCTTAGATTCCTAGTGTTGGAAAATATGAGTTAAAAAATATTATATAACCACACCTCAATACAGAATAATTTTTTCCCTTGATGATTACTCACTTGGACAAGTAAATTACCTTTAAGGCAACCTAATTTTCCTTCTTTCTAAATTTCAATCGCCATGTCTGGACTGTGAACCCTGGTCCTAGAGAGGAGGGCATACTGAAATTAATCACAGAAATGACAGAGCAACGCAGTTTAGAAGGGCGTGTGGCCATCCTGACGGGCACGTCGCAAGGGATTGGCAGAGAAATCACCCTTCACTTAGCTAGGAAAGGAGCTCATGTCGTGGTCTACTACCGTGTAAACGCAAAGAAAGCAGAGGAGGTGGCCTCCATAATCAATAGGGATTGTGGCGTAGGCAAATCCATTACTTGCAAGGCCTATGTTTCCATGGCCTCCGACGTGGGCACCCTCTTCGACAGGGCCGAGCAAGCCTTTAGGGGCATCCACATTTTTGTAAACAGCGCGGGTGTGGCAAGCTCCACATACCCAACCGTGGCCGAAACCCCAGAAGAGGAGTGGGAGTTCATTTTCAATGAGAACGGCAAGGGGGCCTGGCTGCAGGGAGGCCGCCAAGAGGCTCGTAGAGGCGTCGAAGGGCGTAGTATACACATAACGAGCTCCGCGGTGGGGTTGCCGAGGCCCGGATACGGAGCTTACACCGCAAGTAAGGCTGTCGCGGAGACCATGATTCTTCTGCCGCCCTGTGCTCCCAAGAGGCGAGGGCACGTTTTTGCAGCATTGTAAACGAAAATATCTGCTGCATCGCAATAAATATATGTTTTCACGCGTAACGCAAATAAATATTATATGACTTGGGTACATTTGATTTCATCCGACGGCGACTGAAAACCTGCAAACCATTTGTTGTTTAACAACCCAACAGCGGTTTTACGTGAGACAGGTTTCGGAGTGAAAGTTCACTCTATATATAGCCTATCGGCTAATTAATTTTCCTAATTTGAAATTTTTTTACAATGAATTTAAAATTGTCATACCCATCTATTAGTTTTCCTAATTTGAATTTTTTTACAATGTCTTGTAAAATTGTCATACCTAGATGTACAACTCTTGAATATATTTTGGTGGTGCTTTGATAGAGAAAGAAACAAATGTTTAATATTAGAGTTGAATTTTTGTTATAAGATTACCTAAGGCAACCTCATTACAGGGCATGTATGAGACAACTTATAGAGGGCTCTGAACAATTTTGAACATGCCATGGAGCCTTTTTGGGTCAATGCCATTACTGTCCTATGATAAAATATCCCAAGAATCTAAGCCTCATATACCATACTCACAGAATGATTCACATTTCTATTAAATGCTACAAAATGATTTGAATGATTACTAGTTGAAGACTATCACAAAAGAAACTTCCTATGATGCAAGGTAATAAAGAATTGGTTTAAAAATACTATATTTGATTCTTTCCAAATGTACCTGACTCTATTCAAGTTCTCCATTGCATCTCAATATGAACTTTTCCATTCTTTGAATTCACAAGATGGTAGATCTCATTTATCTGTTTATTATATACAACATTTGATAGATTAAAATCCACGTACCCCAAATATTCCTATTATATCAGAAAGTCAATTCATCAATCAAGCCTTGGATGTTAGGAAGTTTACCTTCAGAAGGTTGAGTTGAGAATTAAGAAACTTTAAGGCTGGTAAATTTATGTTGGAGACAATTTATACATTAATAAGTAAAGTTCATTGTATAGTTTTTTTTGTTTTTTTGTGGATGTATATGAGAAAAACCTCTCCATAAAACAGTATGGAATACTTCAAGAATGCTTTTCGAAAATCTGTGGCTCCTAAATTTGAATGTTGGCTACTAGTCTTGCAACAATTATTGCTAAATATCTCATTGTTTTTCAGATTCTAATGTTCTAGATGTGATTTAGGTAAAAGTAAAGCTTAGACCTAAATATATTATGTACTCATATTTTTTTGGAATCCGGTCTACTCAAGGATGATTGAAGGATACTACTTGTGGATATATAGTCTTTCAAGTTCTATTTATTAGATTCATTTATACATACTAGAAAAGTATGTTAAGATGATTAGCAATATAGTTTATATTTAAGAAAATTTAAAGCTATAGGTGTTGTGAGGATTTTCACTGCATAATGAAATTCCATTCCAAAGGAAGACACTTGTTCCCAAGCATTAGAGTCTCCCATCATGGGTCCAAGAAGGACATCAAACTAAAAGCACTTGATTGGAGCAATAATAGCTGAAATAAAGCATCAACCAAATGAGACATTATTATTATTATTATTGATACAAAGGAATTGGCAATAGCTAGAACCCCATTTTTGAGGTCTTAAATTATATACTATGGCTGTTGGAAGAAGTGAGTGTAATTGCATTCGACATCCTTGTAGGTTTGAAACTAAAAGCTCATATTCTACATCTATTTTGACAGAGTCAATAAAAATAGATTTATAACTGCATGCACAAATAAGATAGATCTATATTCATTTCAAACCAGAAATTTTATTAGAATTATCAGCTGCACAGTCTCTTCAAAGCAAATATCCTAAGGATAATGTCTTTAGATCCCCTTAACTCAGGGATTTTTGCAAGTTATTTTTACATAAGCAGGAGCAACATAATGATTTTTAAAGATGTATCTTCAAACTACCCCACCTCCTCTCACACCAACATCAACAACAAATGTAGAAAATTTGTGCATGCTTTTAGACAGAGGCATTTTTTGCAAAATTTCCTAGAAGATAAAATGGAACTAATTAGAAAACTTGCTAAAAACTAGAATTAAGATTGTAGAACAAGGATAATAGTTACACAACTTAAAATTGAATTGAATTGTAAATAAATGATAAAGACAACAGTTACACAAATCATTCATTATACTTTTTAAATTGAATTGAATTACATGGCTTATATGTTTGTATATGATTTTAAAATTATTCCATTTGGTTTGTCTTTTCTTGCAAAATAATCAATCTTTGACAAAGTACACAAGAATAAATATCCCCTCTTAAAAGAAGGCATGTAAAGATTCAAGCCTCAAGTTATTAGTATATCTAGCTCAGATCATATGTATATTGAGCACTCCATTATGTTTGGTGCCATTTTGTCTCTAACATTCATAAGGTACACAACAAAAATAAAACCTCCTCCCATTCTTTGTTTTTTTTTTATCGGTGATAAGTTTGATTTTATTGAAATTTAAAAGTAAGTAAAACATTCATACTACAGTAAAACCATTTATAGGATGGTAAACCAACATCTGCAAAATAGTCCATGATTTTCAAAAACCAGACAAAACCAAAACCCATAACAAATTGTTTTCTTCCCCTACCCCATTAACAACCATTTTCTTCCCCTACCCCATTACAAATTCATCATTGAAATTGCTGGCAATTCAAAAAACATAGAAACACAAAATTTAACCCCCATTACTAAACCTACGCTCCAACATTCTTCATTAACAGTTCGCCTTGCTCCCATAGAACTATTTCCTACAGAGGCTTCACTTTCATGTGCAAGCACGATTCAAGAAACACAGAAACACAAAATTTAACCTCTATTACTAAACATACGCTCCAACATTCTTCGTCGATGGTTTGCCCTGCTCCCATAGAACTATTTCTTGCAAAGGCTTCACTTTCATGTACAGGCGCAATCCAATCTCCGTTCGAAGCTCCTCTTTAGCTATCTCCTTGAGGTCCTCAATTTTTGATTCTAGCTCTGCCAGTTCTGCACAAATCTTCAATGCTTCCCAGCCATGCACCGCCTCATTTCTCCATCGATCTTTTGTCTTCCCTTTTGGCCACCTAATGAAGAGGTGGTTTAATTCTACCATTTTCGGTCCACCACCTTCCTGCCCTTCTATTTTAACTAGACCAACTCTTGGGATTGCCCTTGCCAGAATAAGCTTCATACCACCTAGACATTCTTTCGATACCAGTGTACATATTACCTGTCTCACCATCTCCATTGGTGTGCCTAAGTCTAAGCCCCACGCCAACACCAAAGAATAGATGTCTAAATTCGTCCTCATCTTGTAGTCTAGTTTCTCAAAGCCATCACTTAACACTAACTCCACAACCTGCACCACATGAATTGCCTTATAACGGAATAGACCTCTCAAACGTTTCCTCGTCACCTTCCCTGTGAATGTGTCCAACTTCTTGCTCGATGACAGAGTGAAGTTGGCTTCCATGTCCAGTATACTAACTCCTGCCACCTTCTCTGCTCTGCCAACAAGATAGAGACAGAATAATAACTCCTTCAAGATGCATTGAAGGTGGTGAAGTGTTTAAAACACTCCACATTGCCGACTGTAGCCATAAATGTTGAGCATATGCTCGGCGCTGACAAAACACCCTCATAAAAGCATTGTCTTTAACTCTCACCTCTTGCATACTTCACTGTACTCCAACTTGCCACCCTTCTCACAGCTAATCCTGGTCATTTAAATGCCTAAAGTACTCAATGCGAATAACTTCTATCTCCATTAAAGAGAGCGCCCACTTTGACAGGTTGTCTGCCTCCACATTTCCCGAGCACCTTACATGTGTTAATTTATATTATTCGAAACCTACCAACTCTTCAATTACTTTCTTAACTAAATCTTGTAAATGTCATGCATCAATATTATTTTTAATAATTGCTTGGACTATTATTTGCAAATCTCCTTCCAAATGGATTCTCGGGATACCTAGCTTCCTTGCCAATTTTACAACTAGCAATGTTGTTGATGCCTCTGCTACATTATTTGTTCCCTCTCTCAGCCTCATGGCTCCTAGAGCTACTACATTGCCCTTCCAATCCCAAATTATACACCCCGCTCCAGAAGGCCTCGAGTTCCCCTTTGATGCACCATCAAAATTGACCTTCCAACACCCATCTGTTGGTTGTTCTCATCTATCACCTTTCATAGATGGAGGCGTTGGTTTTGGCCAACCCGACCCCTTAACGAGCCGAAAATGAATACCGGGCCAATAATGTTGAATTTTTTTATCCTCTTGGGTAAAGGGGATTTTAGGATTATAAAAATTTGAGGCTGATGCTCCCACAACTTCCTCCAAAGCATGGTTAATTTGCAAGTGGAGCCTTTCCATAGATTATTTTGTCCTAAAATATTCTTCTATTTCACTCTTTCCAAATCTCCCACAACACCATTGAAGGACTTACCTTCCAGACATAGGAAAATGTTGATTTACTTTTACCTACTGGCCAACCTTCAAATAAACTTCTCAAGTTATCAAGTAATGGACCATACCACCCCAAAGATTTTAACAACATATCCCAACAAGAAGCTGCCATGTCACAATGTAGCAACAGGTGGTCTATTGTTTCCTCTACCTTTTCACACATAACACATCTAGAGGGTCCGTGGAAACCCAACCTATTTCTTCTTTCACCTGTTAAAATTCTCCCTCTGACTGCTAATCAAGCAAAAGTCCCTGCTTTTAGTAGACATTCCTTTCCCCAAAACAAGTCAATCGGCCAAGCTTCATTCCTCATTCTCGCATCAAGTAAAAAATACCCAAGTTTCACCAAATATTTACCATTGGAAGCACCACACCAAATAACCTTATCTTCACAATTCATTCTCAACACTTTTCGAGAATAAAAAATATCTTGCAAGAGACTTCTCTGTCTCTCAAACATAGCTACATTTTGTAGAGACCTCCATCGCCATTCACCACCAAGAACATCATTTCTGAATTCCATATAATTGCTTACCTTTTCACCCCAATGCTGCTTAAACCAGCCTTCGATTTCCACAAGACCATCACTTTCCTACAGAGCTGGGTAGCCCACCCATGAATCTTCCGATAACTTCACTCTTTGGCCATCCCCAATCTGCCACGTTATGTGCTCAACAACAGCTTGCCTACAAGAGATAATAAAGTTCCAAATTGCCAATCCTACTGGAGGATTTCACAATGTAAACATCATGTTATCATCCATTGTGTCCAAATACTTCTCTCTTAGGATTCATACCCACAATTGTGATGGATGTGAATATAATTTTCATACCAACTTTGCTCCAAGTGCCTCATTCATGAGGTTCCAATCTCTCAAACCAGCACCTCCTACCCCTTTTGACTTACAAATCTCATCCCATGTTAGAAGGGGAATCTTATCTTGATCTTGAGAGCCATTCCAAAAAAAAATCTGCATTCTTTGCCCTATTACATTTACAACCTTCTTTGGAATCCTTAAACCCATCATTGAAAAAATTGGAATGGCTGAGATTACCGATTTCAACATCAGAATTATGCCAACTGAAGTTAGCCACCTGCTTTTCCACCCCTCCATACGCTTCAAACAACAGTCAACTAAATATTTCCAAATTGTCATTTTTCTAGCCCCTCCAAAGAGGGGAATACCTAGATATCTTCCCTGGAGTGTACCCGCCTTCATATCTAGAGTGGAGCATATTTCTCTCTGCTTTTGCTCTTTAGTATTGAAGAAGAAGATTTCAGATTTATGCTATTACACTATATTTATCCAAGCTGCTTTTAATCACTCTAGCCTCTCTGAGTGAAGCCTCCCCCATTAGAAAAGTATCATCTGGAAATTGAAGATGTGAAACTGATTCCACACCCTCCACCACCTTGATCCCTTTCCATAATCCCTCACTTCTCTTCTTCGAGATCAATCTACCCAGAGCCTCCGCCATGATAATAAACAAGAATGGAGAGATTGGGTCCCCCTGTCTTAATCCTTTTTTAGTTTCAAAGAACCCTTGAGGGATTCCATTCACCAAAATTGACAACCTTGTAATTGAATACAACTTCCAACCCAATTAACCCAGTCCTCACAAAAACCAAAATTCAGAAGAACTTTCAATAGAAAATCCCTATTCACTTCATCATAGGCTTTCCTAATATCAAGCTTAATCAACATTTTCACTAAGTGATTACTTCTAATAGAATGAAATAGAATGAATAACTTCATAAGCCACTATAATACCTTCATAGATGGACCGATTAGGAGAGAAGCCACTCCATTCCAGAGAGATAACTGAATCAAGGACTTCCTCTAAATTGTTCGCCATGACCTTTGAAATAACCTTGTAAATAGTATTACACAAGGAGATGGG
>VDFB02343066.1:0-17688 GCA_007258455.2 Sequoia sempervirens
GATGGTGGCAAGTTGATAGGTTGTTTGAAAAGGCCGCTGATATAAGGTTCGATTGACATGTTTGAGAATGATCAAGAGTTTTATTTTGCATTTAAAAGTTTGTTGTTTCAATTTTTATTTTGCATTTGAAGTTTTCTTTTGTTGATTGTTGTGGTTGTTTCTATTTGTATTGCCAAAGGATGAAGGTAACTTTTGATTATTATGGATGAAGCGAAATGAGATGGATGGATTTTTCAAATATTTGGATGTTTTTGATGTTTTTGAAATGTTATGAGGTTGTTTTATAGATTTTTTGGGTTATTTAAATGTTTTTTATGTTTTTGTGTCTCGGGGGCTCATCAATTATGGCCTTTCCTATGTTTAAGCTCAGAGACAACGTAGTTCAGATTACCATGTTTTTGATGTTTTCTGCTTTTATGAGTCTTTTTGGATTTTGATATGTTTTGGATTTTTTTTGGATTTTCACATGATTTTGATGATTTGGATATGGATATGTGTGATGATATCAACGATCTATTTTAGGATTTTCTGAAAACCAAGCTAAGGTTGATTGATCTGATTGATGGATTGATGATGATAACATTGTTGAGGATACATAATAATGCAAAGATAATGTTAAGAAACATGAGGATTGGGAAGAATATCCCAAGATGTTGATGGATTGATGATGATAACATTGTTGAGGATACACAATGATGCAAGGATAGTGTTAAGAAACATGAGGATTGGGAAGGATATCCCAAGATGATGATGGATTGATTAGATTTGATTGATCAAGATTGTGAAGCTTAGTTTGGAACAAAATTTGTTTGAATGATTTGATGTGACGCTAAAGTGTAAATTAGATGCAACTGATATTGATTGTTTGGATCGATGTTTGACAAAAGATAATGCTTGATAAGGAACATCTTCCTATCAAAATATGCCATGGGCTTGTGATTTGGATTTTGGCTTGCAAATGCTTTGACCAACTTGATTTCACATTTTTTAATGTTCAGATCACCACATAAGTTGGAAGATATAGATCAAGATTTATTCCCAGGATGTAGCTATCACAATATATCAAGCAGGAATGCCTGGGGTGAGATGTGGTGGATATATGGACCGGAGAATCAGAATAAGCATGAGATGCAGAGATATCTTGTGACCAGATGGGTGTTGTGGATTCATTTCATTTTGGATAGCTGGCGGCTTGAGAATAATGTGGGCAGGATGTGTGTGTGACCCCATATAAGGAATATTTTCTCAAGAAAGTACTTTAGAACCTTTTAAGCTTTGTTGGGAATTGAATAAAATTTTGAGAATGATGATGGACGGGTTGGCGGATAAGTAAGGTTCACTGGATGAACAGATTTTTTGTTGGATAGGTGGACAGATATTTGGATTTATTATGGATGAGATAAGATGCTTTTCACCTAGAAAACTGGCATGTGATACTCAATTCTACACATGGCGGCGCTTGTTGCAGTTTTCATCGTATTTTGGCCAAAGTGCCACCATAGTGATTTTCCTTTGGAGGGATGATTTTTATCTTTACTCTTTTCATGCTTTTTAGTTTTACTTTTGTAGAAATATTTTAAGTTCATGTCAAACCACCTAGTGGTGCTCATGTAGACTCTTGTCACAATGTTCCATTGATATCCTCTTTGAAGTTGCTTTGCTAGATACATGCACTTGAATGCAACTTTATAGATTAAGTGATCTACTTGTTGATACCCGAGTTAACTTGTCTTTATACATACATCACAATATCTAATGCCTTCTGAATCCTTATGATGAAGGAGTTCTTTATAGATACATGGTCAATATGAAATTGGATATCATCGTGGAGGCATGGATGGAGTGTGTTTAGGAATATAAGATGGATTGGTTGATAGTTTGGAACCTTTGACTCTCCAAACTTGGGAAGATGACTAATGATGGGTGGACCTGGTGAAGTGTGCATGGAATTAGGACCAACTACTTGATATACTTTGTACGTCGCTTGGGAAGCTTGATTTTTCCTTTGTGGACATCTTTGATGGATATTTTTCCCTTTTTTATTTTTCCCCATAGTTTCTTTGACTGATGGAGTTTGATAGGGATGATCTATCTTTATATTTTTTGGTATCCATGTGTATTTGATTTGTCCATTATACTTCCCAACTTCTTTTTATTTAATAATTTCTTTGTACTTTGATTCAAATCTTTCTTTTGATTTTGGCCCCAATTTTTGGATGGGGTGATGGGTGGATGAAGATTCGTGACGTGGCTGGTTGTAGTATTGGCACTGGTTTCATCATAAGGATTCTTCATGCTCCATATGTTGATGTTTTCTTGAGATAAAGTTTTCCCTAGTACTGTGGAAGTGGTACCTTCATGCTTTGATTTTTCCTATTTTGAGATGTCCTATTTAGCAAACATTCTTTGATAAATGACCATTGTAGATGATGTTATTTCAATTTGCTGCTCTACTGACTCCAGAATATCCTATTCTGTTTGACCTATTTCCTTGAGTGGATAATGCTGGATATCTTCATACATGATGTCATCAATCTAATCTTGATGTTGAAAAATCATCCTTACTGTAGGAATCAATTACCTCATGTTCTTGTGTAATAATTTCAAGAGTAAAGGAATCTTGTTCTGAATGAAGATCATCTACATGTCCATCTAAAGAAAGCATCTCATGGGTAGATGGAGGAGTATGTGTTATATGGATATGATCATCATTTGTGACATCTTGTATAGATTGGAGAGTGTCAATTAGATCATTGTAGTATCTTGGAGGTATGAATTCCTGATCTTGAATGATTTTAGAATTGCTTTCGACATGCCTTGGATCAAGTACTTGAGATGGGTCAATTTCAAAGGATGAATTGCTTACAAAGGTTTATTGGATATCTTCATTAGGCATGGGAAGTGACTCAATATCCTCTTGATCTTTGAGTGGATTTGGATCAAGTGTGGAGTTGAGGATTCCTTCAATATCTACAACCATGAGTCAAAGGATGTCAATATTTCTTGGAAAGGACCATTGCTAGACTTTGGTGAAAGATGGTGGTCATGCTTTGGAATAAATTCTTGAGATATGTCCTCTAAATCCTTAGGTGATGTAGAGACATTGTCAGTTACATGATCATTGGTGGATGGATCTTGGATTATGTCAATAGGATCAAATAATTCTAACACTCTTTGAAATAGATCATTGTGGGATATTGTTGATGGGTTTTGATCATGACTAAAATTTGACTCTTGATGTATGTTGATTTGATCATTAGATGAAGTAGAAACATCTTCAAGGTGCTCATTGATGGATAGATCTTGATCATTGTTTTCAGCAATTATGGTGGAGAGATTGTCACTGCTATCACTAGTGGTTGAATCTTGATCATTGTCCTCAATAGTTATTTTTTGTTGATCAATAAGGTCTTGGATGAGATTTTTGAGTTGAATACAATTTGATGTTTTATGAAGATTTTCTCTATGATATTGACAATAAGATTTACCTTTATTTCGAGGGAAGTTTATGACACAGTTGAAAGCACTTACTTTTGGAAGAGTGATGATTTTTGCATTAACTAGCTTGTGTAATTCAAATTCAATTAGCTCTCCCAAAGGAGTGTATTCACACTTGTTACCTTGGAGATTTGTACTTGTTGAAATTGACCCTGTGGTGATTGATTTTGGAGATGTGGTGATTGGGCTTGTTGTTGATGTTGTTGATCTTGATATCCAACCTCTTAACATTGGTGATATTCTTCTTGATGAGGTTGTGGAGACAACTCAATGTTTTGATGACATGGTTTAACCAATGGGGGAGTGTGTAGATTTTGGGGTGGGGATGTCTCTTGGTGATATGAATCAACAAATTTTTGAAGTATAGCAATTTGATTTTGCAAAATTTGTTCTTGATTTGGATCTTGAAACCCTTGATATAGTTGATTTGGTTTTTGGTCAAGCATATTTGGAATATAAACTTGTGGTATTTGTATGGGATCATGCACAAATTGATTTTGGACAATGTTCTAATTTGGGATGATGTTTGGATTTTTCATTATAGGTTGACATGGAACATTGTTGTGGTTGAGAAACATACTACTTTGATTTGGGTAACTTTGTTTTTGCATGAGGTTACCTTGAATTGGATCAATACATTGATTTGTCAATATATTGCTTGGATTTTGAACAACATTGGTTTTATTTGCAAACGTATCTATCCCATTGTTCACCAAGTGTGTATTTGATACGTTCATGTTTGATAATTTTGTACTTGGTATATTTAAATTTGGAATGTATGGATTGGATGGGATAATGTTTTTTTGTTGAAGACTCGTATATTGATCGTTTGGTTGATAGATTTGTAAGTTTCTACTTTGATTTAAATCTACCATAGGGAAATGTGTTCCAAAATTTAGATTGGGCATACTCACATTTGTTGTACCATTGAAGTTTGTAGGAGATAATGATGCCATGTATGGATTGTATAAATGTGAGTTTTGATAATCAATTGGTATTGTAAGGCTTTGATAGTTTGGTTGATTTAGATTACTCATGATGTATGAATCAAGTTTATATTCCATATTTACTTGTGTTTTGACCTTGTTGTAAAAGTGATCCTCTAAGGTTTTGAGGACCAATAATGAAATGAAGGATGAAAGGGTGAGTGATATGGGTGTTTGAAATTTTAAGAACTTTGGATCAATACTAGACCTTAGGATTTTGATTTGGGATGTTTGGATTTTGGATAATGAACTTGTGAATCCCAAGATGGACATGTAATCTTTAGGATAAACTTGTTCAAATAGGTATGAATTTAACTAGAGGTATGAGAAAGGATACATTCTCACACTCCTAACTAAAAAAGGTGATTTTGATTTGATTGAAGGATTTACCCAAAGTCTAAAATATTGATGTTTCCAAAGCTTTAAAGTTGTTTGTGGGATGGAGATGATAAATGTTTGGGAGGATGGATGGAGTGTTTGATTTGGTCCTAAATGAACCTAAGAGGGATCTTGTTTACAAGACCAAGATATTGAAGAACATGCGTTACCCTATGAGTAGTTCAAACCAAAAGACCAATGTTTTGTTTGGATGACCATAAGACAAAATATAACAAGCACATGTGTGGGGTTCAATTTGAGTTAATATTGATTATTGAATTGCTTTTACCACATCCACTTGTCTTGCTTAAATTTCAAACTAAATGTCTATCTTAACTCCTTTTCATTCCACAAGGTCCATTATGTGAAAATAAAAGAATCAAGGTCATAGTTTTCCTAGGCTAACTTTGGAGAGAGAAAATTGAGATATGGGCCCAAATATTTAGAAGCCTCTAAGGATAAAATCCCTAGGGACAAGTAGTAATAATTGGACCCTTCAAGGATATTTGTTCTTTTCAAAGGCTTTGAAATTTTGATGAATTCTTTAATGTTTTCCTTAAAGTTTGAGATCCAAACAATGTATTTGGTGACAAAGTGAACAATTAGAATTTGGTGACCTTTGGCTCCCCTCCATGACACACACTTCTCGGGACCACAAAATCTTAAAGATATGAAGACCTTAAGGATTTATAATATTTCTACTTTGAATTATATAAATGTGGGGCGACTTCAGAATGACCGTTATTGCACCAACACAAATTAAGGATTTTTGTCTTGTATCTCTGAAAATTTATGTTTGATTAGGTTAGAATTGCTAAATCTAAAAAATCCAAAGAGATAATGGAGAGCAAAGGAGAAAACATGAAAATAAATGAAGCAAAGTTACCCAAATCTTCAATCTCCATGGCTGACCTCCATTACACCTTCTAGCTTGTTGCAAGTTGAAGAGTGCCCTCAGATTCTTTGAGCAACTTTAAGATTATGCCATGTCCTACACAAGTGTTGAAGGATTTTTCTATGCCAAATGACTCTAAATGACTAAGAGAAGCTCTAAGTATGTGTAAAAATGGATGAAAACAAGAAAGCCAGAAAGTTCACATGAATGCTTGAGAGAGAGAAGAGGAAGAAGACCAAATGAATTCGAATTTTCCATTTTATAAAGAGCAATTTAAAATGGAAGAATAAAGATTGAAAGAGTCAAATCCGCCCAGTCGAAGTGATGCACCAAAGATATACCATGCGCCAGAGGAAAAACATGAGCATCAGCGACTATAGCGAGGGCAATACAAAGGCATGCGAGGCTATAATGGGCATCACGAGGAACTAAGCCGGTTTATCACGAACAAACTATAAAAATATGAAATTTGGAGTATCTTTGACCAAGTGGAAATTGCATAAATAAAAATTTATCTTAAATAATTTATTCCAAAATGGAGAAAATGACAAGTGGCAAATAAATAATTTATCCAAATTATTTATTTAGATAAAATGAAAAGAAACATTTAATTAAATTTATCAATTTAATTAAATGGAGAGATGAAAATTATACCTTAAATAATTAATTTAGATTAACTATTTAATTAGGGGAGGTGGCATGGGATAGTCAAATGATTTTAATAATTATTTAACTATGGAAGAATTAAAGGACCATGAATAGATAAATATTTGATGGTAATTATTTAACTATAGATGAAAGATGACAAAATAATTAAATAAATAATCATTCATTTAACTATTGAAGAAGAGGGAGAAATTAGTGACGCAATTAGTTTGTTTAATCGGTCAAGATAGAATAAATATTAGAAAGTGAATTAATTAAATAATTATTAAAAATTATTTAATTAATAGAGGAATATAATCAAACATAATTGAATAACTAAAATTATTCAATTATCGAAGGACGAGGATGAAGAAAAATGACGCTCGAAGGCTTAGGACATTTTTATGTGTCTACATGGCCTTGTAAACAAAGGGTTGTAGTAAGGACATCCGATTCAGGAGTACAATGATATACTCTATCAAGAGGTCTCCCAACCATTAGAACAAGGTGTTTATGCATGATAAAGATACTGAGGGAGAGCTATCATGTACTGCTTCCCATCGATTGCAAACTTTCCTTACAATCACAAATTTATTTAGCAGTTTGGAAGAGCTTGGTGTTAGCTCATTATCGCTTGGGTTGTTCCCTTGGGGTGAGTAATTTTTCCCACCAAGGCAGGCCATCTAAAGATAAACAAAAGTGAAGAGGTACATTTTTAGTTTGACCACCTAAAGCACTAGGAGGGAACACACACAATTCCTTTCCTTCACACTTGCATGATTGTTCAATTTTAGATCCAAATTTGAAATATGTGAGTAATTTTAGACAACCAATGTCACTAGAATGCTTTTGATTCTCAAGATCGTTGGGAGGCGCGAGAGAAGTGCATACGCATACAGATGACTCAAATTGTAAAAAATCATAACATAATTGAAAGCAAAAGTTATTTTTAAACCCCAAAGCAAAGATGAATTCGTTTTAAAGTACCAAGCTTAAATGTGAGTTTGTCTTGTTCAATTTTAGCCCAAAATAAAAGTCTAGTAAGTTTCTAATATTCAATTTTAGCCCAACTTTGAAAAGATGAAATCAATGATAAATTTTAAACTAAAAATTGATGTGAGCTGTCCTAAAACAGAAAACAAAAGCAACAATGCATGCCCTAGGTGATTACAATAAGCATTAAAAAATGTTCTTTTCAAGTTTCAATGCCCACTTTCTTTTTCAAATCTGCTTGGATTTATCCTCTTTGATGCAAAGTAGATTAAATTGATAGTTAAGCATGAAGAACTAATCAAAATTAATTGATAGACTCCACCTTAGCAATATGCACCCAACAACTTTAAGTTAGCAAAACAAAATCAATCATAGATCAACAACTTTATTTAAATTCAAATAGAAAATGATTTTTTCCCTTTTTCAGATGTAAAGGAAGGTGACCAAATTGTAACATTAAAATCCCATCATATCAAGCTTAGATCCCCCTAGTTATGATATCGATTAGGTCCCTCTAGTCAATATTTACACCAATTGAATGCAAACAAGTAAGATTGCAGTCAAATAAGATTTGATTTTGCAGACAAGTAACATCTCGAGTCCCATTCACTTAGCCTGCAGGAAGCCATAAATGAGTGACACCAATCAAGAAGATGCTGGTCTTTCGTGTCATTCATAAGTTATTGAGGTAGGTGCAAGAAGTTGGGTCCACAAAATGTTCAAAAAGTGGAAGTGTTTTTCTTGATTTTCAGAATTTGTCACAATTGTACATAAAATTTGAAGCACTTACACATTGAATCTTAAATTTTTTTAGTAATGTGAAATTTAATATTTTGAGTCTAGTTTTCAAATATGTAATTTATTCTAATACCTAGATGATACAAAATAATTTTTAATACATATGTATATTTAAAAACCACTTTTTAAAAGCCACTTTTTAAGGACCATACCATGCACGTGTACGAACACCACAATTTGACATAAATAAAAGTATTTTTCTAATTCCTTTTGGGGAAATACATATATTATAATGAAGATTGATGAGGATATTTTTTAATAATTTTTTCATAATAATTTTTTATTTATTAATTTTTTTTATTGGCCCTAATTTCTAATTTTTAAAGCCCTTGTGTATGAACACCATAACTTGACCTAAACTTATCATTTTTTGAATTTTATTTTTTTCATTGTGTAAGAAATTGTTTATATATTGATGCCATATAATTTTTTTAATAATAAATTTAAAAAATTAAAAGTTATTAAAAAAGTATGAATCCTGACATTTCGAGTTTATGGACATGTTTCTTCATAATTAATTGGAAAGTAGAAAAAATAATTAAATCATAATTTTTTTTATATATTTAAAAACTAGACATTGTCATATATATTGGGTTTTAATTTAATAAAACAATTTAAAAAAAACTCATTAGCTATATTGCGAAAGTTAGTTTTTTCCTCTTGAAATTGCCATGACCTTGTACTTACAAGTCTAAGCCTAAGTGTTGGGTTACCATGTCTTTTTTGAGGCTAAATCCAAATGAAAAACATGTCTTGTGAGTTTTAAACCTTTTGGAACAAGTACCTACTTCAAAATGGGTACCTATTCTAAAAAATGAATGGGTATTTGTTTTAAAGCTGAAAAATGTCACTTCCCCTAAATGTGGACCCAACTTCTTGCACTTACCCATTGTGGTGTACGACCACAAGAAGTTCTCGACATTCTTATGCTTTGAACATAGACTAAATATGACGTCGACCCTGCTTGTCAAAGATTTTACATTTTATTGATCATTGATGGTTGAGCTAGATGCACAAGACTTTACATTCCTTAAGACATCAATAAAGACAATAGAAACAAAGACTGTCATTGTAATCTATGCATTAATTGATATTTGTTGATTTTGTATCCTCCACCCACCAGTTATTATCTGTGTTGATGCCAAAAATTGGCAAGGTAACAACCCTTTATGGGAAACTCAGTTAATGGGGGGGACCAATTTCGCTAAACTAAGTGACCTCTGGATTTTTAAAGAAGACTTATTTTGTAATTAGGGTTTTAAATGGGAAAAGGAAGCAAATATAAAAAATAAAGGTCTAAATAAGACGATGCACCAAGATTTAGATGTAAGGCACAATAAATCTATCTTTTGGATGCGATTTAAGGGCTCGTTCAAAAATCTGCTATGTTCCAGAACAACAGAAATCAAAGATAAAGACTTGAACAATTCATTTAATGACATAAAATAATCCTTACACACATTCAATGAAAAGAGGAGTCAAAGACATGATCTAAACCAACAAACTTGTATTAAAATCATAGAAGTTCTGCAATGAACAATTCAAGACAATAATGGCACAATATCAATGTTTTATCAAATAGCTTAAGAAAACAGAAAGGTCAAACAATGGCACAATCTGAGTCTCATACAATAATCTAAAAGTAATAAAAATAAAGGCTTGGTGTCTTTTCCTAATTTTTCTACATCTTCCAAACTCGTTTTCAGAAATAGGGAGCAGTATATATAGCCAACAATCCCACCGCCTGGTGGGCTAGTAACATAAAATATTTTGTATCTCAAGTAATGATGGTTGTAGCAATGATTTCCCTCAGCCGTTGTAACATAAAATATTTGGGCCATAGAACATAGTCGCTTCCCAGCCAGATGCATCCCCTGCAAATGATGGCAGTGATCTAGAAAAATCCCGTGTAGACAAGTGTCGCTTCCTAGTGGAGGTAGTTAGAACACGAGGTAGCAGGTTGTATCCCATTACTCGCTCCATTCTTGGCTTTGATAGAACTCCTGCTGAAGGGATGCGTGGTGACAATTCATAGCCCATGGTTCTTTCTCCCCTCCCTTAGGTGAAAGCTTGTGCTGGGAAGACACGTGGTAACCTTTATTACTATCGGCACCGACTGTGGGGTCCACTAAAGTTTATGCGAATGGAAGCTACATGGCACGTGGATGAGGCGTAACAAAAAGGTGAAGGGAAGCAACTATGAATAGCCCACGACATAGACACGTGGAAGCAGCCAACAGTGTTTAACAAAAAGAGGCCCGATGAGCAACTAAGGGCAACATTTTCAACATATGAGGCGTGGGATGGTACTTAGAAAAATAAAACCACTTGAAGGGAGCTTGAGGAATTTCATATTCACAACTTTTGGAAACTACCATGGGCGTTGCACCTATGGAATGAGGAACCCAAAATTTATTTCTAGCTTGTAGACCAGAGCCCCCATCCATAGGGCGACAAAGTTAGAGCTTAGAAATAGTTTCCTACAAAGGCAGCCAGTCAGCCTTGGATGGTCTCGATATATCACATAGATTCTCTTGCGCTCCACTCAAGTCAAGCATCTCTTTATAAGGCAGTGCCCTAGGTAAACCGACCCCATAATCAAATTGAAAGAATAGTCGTGCAATTGGATGCGTGACATCTGTGATATCTGCTATGGTAGGAGGCTAGTTGAAACTTTAAAAAGCGGTTGTGTCCTGGTCCTTCTCTTCAATATTTGCTGCAATTTTCTCTGTCGTGGTGACTGACTCATCTACAATAAACAGGGAGGATAGGCCCATCTCAGTCAGTCGGGAGGAATTTTCCTGCATGCTATCCATAGTCTGGTTCAAAGTAGTTGCACATGCATTGGCATGAAGGATAGCTGAGTGGCAGTGGATGAATTTGTTCACCATCTTGGCAATAGCTTTCCGATCCTCGATCCTTTCCTTTGCTAAGTTCTCATCCGAGACCAGGTATAACTTAGCAAATTTTTTTCCTTAGGAGACCTCTCCTTGATAAACTATGGGAACTGATCAATTGCTTTGCGGACCTCCCTACTCAATTTTGTCACCTCTGACATATATTGAAGCATCAACTATAGTGTCAGGAAAAAGGCCTTGACCTTTTCCTAGTATGAAACATATAGGTACTGAGCTACTGGAATGATGTCAGACTAGGAATTAGAGGCCTAGGGAACACTCTTTAGAAGGGATGTTTCTGCATCCTTTGAGCTGACATCCTGTGTTAATTCTACAACTCTCCTATTTGCGGATACAATTTGTTTTGACAAAGTCCTCCATTTGGTGAGCCATTTTTCTTTAGCCCGAATTTTGTTTGCTAATTCTTCTTCAAGGGAAGACTTCGTCTCCTGGAGCTACTTTTCCAATTGGGCCCTTTGGCTCCCAAAGTTTGCATCCTCTTGCATTTTTTGCTCGAATTGAGCACATTGTTGTTCAAATTCCTCACCCTTTTGTTTCATTGCATGCTTTTCCAAAGTTAATAGGTTTTGATAGTCTTGGTTCCTCTTCCTTAGCACGTTAGCTAGGGAGAGGTCAATAGATTGGAAATTTGCGAGTTCCTCCTGGAGTTTGTTTTGCTCCACCTCTGTTTCCTGCGCTCTCTCCGATAAGCATTTATTTTCTGCTTCCATTGCTTTTTTCTTTGTCTGCAAGAACTCAACCCTATCTTTCACAAGTTTTAGCTCCTCCTCTTTCTTCTTTAGTTGGCGACTAGACTTGAGAAAGTCGATTGTCACCACCCACTATGTTTCTTCCATGAGCTCAACTTTGTCTTGTGGCCGAGCTATGCTCAGATCGAGTCCCATGGTGAACATGCTGTAATTGTTAGGCTACTTATCCCCTTGTAGTTTGATGATGTTCAAATGTAGGGTTGTTAAATGGATCGCATTATGAGCTTCATTGTAAAAAATATACACCTTTGGCTTTGCTGACTTCTTGTCATCCTTGGCCCTCCACTTTTGAATTCTAAGAGCTCACACTTCCTTTGTAACATCACCCTGTGCTATAAATTGGGATGGTGATAGAACTAGCCTACCTGTGAAAGGTGCACCAAGAGGTAAGGCGAAAGGGAATGTGAGGGTAGTGGCTTTGACTATTTTCCTCTTTGGGAGATCAACTATCTATGACAAGGGACATGCCATAGCTTGGTTTGTGACCCCACAGGAGGAATCATTGGGTGTTGTGGTGATAGTGGAGTTGTGACGAACTCCATCTGCTGGGAAGACTGAGTTGGGCTAAATATAGTGATAGCTGGAGGGGTGTCAGTAGTGGCCATGCTCGTAGAGAGAGAGAGGCACGAACAGATTGGGAAGTGGTGAACGGTGTAAGGGTTTGCGAAGGCATCAAGATAAATAGCCTCATATGGGAGTATTGGGAGAAACCTCCTGTGACCATTGAGGTAGGGGTAGAAAAGGAAGGGTCGACTCTAGTAGTGATGGGCACCACAGAGACAGCAAGGGACACTAGAGATTGCAAAGTAAGAGAAGAGAAGCAAATGTTACCTCTGACTAGATGATTGCGGTCCCTGGGTCGCCATGACCTCCTGGCTTGCTGTGGGTGTTTACAAAATTTCTTCAGCAATTGCTTCTATGCGTTGTTGTTTGGTGGGCAGGGAGTCCTCCACCTCTACGGTCTCTGACTAATACTGAGTTGTTCTTGTTGTTGTTGGAGCCCAAGTGAGTTTCCACGAAGCTCTCGATAGGTTAAAATGCACATTTGAAGTAATCAGGCTAGGCCGCTCCATTTCCTTCCTCTTTTGCTGAGCAGAGGGCGACTGCACTTCTACTTCTTTCTCCTTTCCTTTCCCCACAACTTCTCTAGACTCCTCACTAGTGTCATCATCCTTATGAATCTATGTGCATGTTGGAAAAGCAAGGACATACAACTGAGAGGGGGGTGAATCAGTTGTCACAGAATATTCAAACTCTTACAAACTATACTTAACTTAATCTAAGATTTGTAAACCTTCAATCAGCCTTAGTTCAAACAAATGACCACAGTTAGATGTTAGTCTATTCAAAATAATCTAATCTAAGATTCCTATGAAATACTTGACTATGCTAAGATATGCAAACTAAGTAGAACAAAGACCACTAAATTGCAAGCATATAAAAACATAATCAACACTTTATCTCATAGTGGATTGGTGCTATTGTGGAAAATAGCCCTTTACCAATCCTTGATAGATAAGCTAAATGATATAATGCCAATGATGATGATGGAGTAAGATGGGAAAAATCAGTTCTCAAATGAAGAGAGTGACTTTGCATAGGATTTGTGGATGAAATTGTGGAGGATTTGATCAAGAATGAAGGATTTATTTATAGATTTTATTGATGAGAGATTGGCCAAATGGATGAATGTGGGACTAAAAATAGACCAATGAAAAGAGGCCACTTGTCAACCTGCCATAGGTTGAGGGATGTGCAAGATTTGGGAAATGTGCCCAAGAGAGGGAGTTTCAAATTCAAATTTGTGAAATAAATGCTGAGTTTGACTTGTGCGAGGGACATGTAAGAGCCATGTAAGAGCTCATAAATGACTTGTTGGATGTACATGTCCACTTGATTTTGAATTCAACCTTGAGGGAATATTCCCCAAAGATGCCATGTTGATGGAAAATGTTGGATTTAATAAATCAATAAATTGATTTATTTGTGCAAGTAGGATTATCTAAAGGATGTGATGGGTGGTTAGGTTAGGCTAATTAGGATTAGATTAGATTAATGATGATTATGATGATTTTGACTTTTATGACTTAAATATTTGATTTATTTAAATCAGGAAAGGATGGAATATGCATTTGGATTTCAATTTAATGAATGTTTGATTTATTTAATTAGAGGGATGATGCTTGATTTATTTAATTCAAATGGACAACCTTAGGAATGAACTTAATGAGTTTAATTTACCTGATGAATGGATGAAGGTGAACTTGATTAATTTGATGAGTGGATGAATGTGAAACCTGGTTTACTTGATGAACATGCCTAATTGAATGCATAATGTTAATTTTGCATGTCTATATTTTTCCCCTCTTTGAAGCAATGCACACTTGTTGCGTTGGTTCAATGAATAAACTTGCCATGATCAAAATTCAAAAAAATTCTAATTTTTTTCAGATGCCCCAGTGGAAAGAAGTACATTAGTACATTGCCCCCTCGAGAGATCAAGCGAAAAGATTCTATTTGAAGGTCGATCTCGCGATAAAGAGGTTCAAAATGGATGGTTATGGATGATGATACAAATGAGACGATTTTAAGATGCTTAGAATAACAAATATATATTATCTTAAACAAGTTAAATGATGATACGATGTGAGATGGATGAGATTAATGATGTGATATGCTGTGATTATGCAATGGATGTTTTATGAGATGCTTAGACTAATAGATCTATATTATGATGATGATGCAAATGCAATGTATGTGAAATGATCGATGTTTCCTATTATGTATGATATGTGGAATGCTGACGGTTTGTGGATGCAGAATGGATGCACTGATGATGATGATTAATTATTCATGACGTGATCTTAGTGCGGAAGAGAAGACATTAGATGATGACAAGAGGATCCAACAAGTGAACTTTATGAGAGATGATGATGATGATAGATGATGATGATTTGCTTATCAAGGATTGGGATTTTAAAAGGGCTACTTACCTTATGTTTGATAACACACATAGGTATGATGCATCAAGGTATAAAGAACCGAGGATGGCATTGGCCTAGTGCGATGGAAATTTGGTGAACAAGCGAGATAGGAGTATTCTTGTTCACACTTGACGCTCTGAAAACCTTGCTAGGGGCATTACTAACAAAGCAAGTATTCACCAAGTTATTTTACTAGAGCGTCCAACAAGCACAACCGGATAAAAGGATAATGATAGCTGCCTATTCCTATCTCTCCTAAATCCTTAGTTTGGATATCATCGAGAGGTCCTTGGAATAGACACAATAAGATAAATCAAAAGAAAAGACCAGAAATGTATAAAACAGTCAATGTTCTTCATATCTCCTAGCCAAAGGTTGTTTGATAGGATAAGAATCCAAGTGATATCCAAAATGATGCCCATTATCAGAACGATATACCCTAGGACATGCATTGTATGGGATGATGATGGGTTGATAAGTTGATTGATAGGATGTTGATATAAGGTTGACTGACATGTTTGAAAATGATCAAGAGTTTGATTTTGCATTTAATGGTTTGTTGCTTCGATTTTGATTTTGTGTTTGAAGTTTGCTTTTGCTGATTGCTGTGATTGTTTCTGTTTATGTTGCCAAAAGATAAAGGTGATGATCAATTTATTATGGATGATTGATTATTTCGAGTGAAAGCAAGATGAAGGCAGATGTATTTTTTCAAATATTTGGATGTTTTGATGTTTTTTGGAATTTTTGAGGCTATTTTTGGTGTTTTAGATTTTTACAAATGTTTAGATTTTGATTTTTAGATGTTTTGGGGTTTTGAAGGAATTTTATGAATGTTTTTGGATTTTGTGTTTTTGGATGTTTTGGATTTTGATGTCTCGGGGGCTGATCAAAGATTAGCCTTGCCTACGTTTAAGCTCAGAGACGACGTAGTTCGGATACCATGTTTTTGATGTTTTCTATTTTTGACTTGTTTTTGGATTTTGATATGTTTTGAATGTTTTTGGATTTTCTGATTTTCTGATGTTTTTGGATTTTCCCATGATTTTGATGATTTGGATATGGATATGTGATTATATCAGTGCTTTGTTTTGGGATTTTGTTGAAAACCAAGCTAAGGTTGACTGATCGAATCGATGGATTGATGATGATAACATTGTTGAGGATGTACAACAATGCAAGGATTTGATTGATTAGGATTAATGACGATAACATTGTTGAGGATGCACAACAATGCAAGGATAGTGTTAACCAACACAAGGACTGAGATGATGATGAATTGATTGGATTTGCTTGATCATGATTGATGAATCTTGATTTGGAACAAAATTTGTTCGAATGATTTGACGTGATGTTTGAAATGCAAATTAGATGAGACTGATAGTGATTGCTCAGATTGATGTTCGATGAAAGATGAAGCTTGATAAGGAACATTTGCTCATCAAAATATGCCATGGGCTAGTGATTTTGTTTTGGATCGCAAATTCTTGGCCAATTTGATTTCACATTTTCCAATGTTATGATCACCACATAAGTTGAAGGACATAGACCAAGATTTATTCCCGAAGCAAGATGTAAATATCTGCCCCTAGTGTTTAGCAATGTTTAAAATGTCATGGATGGATGCTCGGATAGGTGTATGGATGGATGGATATGGATTATCTTGTGATAAGATAAGGTGTTTGGATCAAGAAAGCTCATTGGATAATGCTTCATGGCTCAGATAACATTGGGTAGAATAGGATCAATGAAAATGACCCATGTCAAGATGTTTACCGTAAGCAAGCATAAAGTGTGCCTCAAACTTTCATCAAGATCAAGATAACTTGAATGATGGATGCAAATGGATGAAAATGGATTGGATCAATGGTTTATGGATGAATGGATTTATTATGGTTGAGACAGATGGAATGCTAGATTTATTACAGGTGGAATAAGATGCTTTCATTTGAACTGGCGCACGTAGATGCTCAATTCTACACATGACGCCTGTTTGCCAGGTTTTCGTCATGGTCTTACCCAAAGCGCCGCCCATGCAGTTTTCACTAGAGGATGATTTTTTTGTTTACTGTTTTCAATCCTTTTTCTATTTTTTTTGGATTTTCATATTTTTTTAATTTATTTTTATTTTTTCGAAAGATTTTAAGCTCATGCTTAATCACAAGGTGTTGTTGATGTAGATGCCCTTGTCATGATGTGCCATTGATATCCTACTTGAAGAAGTTGCTTTGCTAAGATACGTGCACTTGAATGCAACTTTAGGGATTCCTGATTTGCTTTGTTGATACCGAAGCTAACTTTGTCTTTGTGCTCACATCGTGATAGAGTGCCTTCTAAATCCTTATGAGGAAGGGTTGTTACCAATACATGGTCAATGTAAGAACTGGATATCATGCATGGAGGCGTGGATGGAGTGTGTTTAGGGATAAAAGATGGATTGGTTGACAACTTGGAATCTTTGACTCTCCAAACATGGGAAGATGAGCAATGATGGGTGGATACGGAAGTGTGCATGGAATTAGGACCAACTGCTTGATACACTTTGTACGTCACTTGAAAAGCCTACTTTTTCTTTTGTGGACATCTTAGATGGATACCTTTCCCTTTTTTATTTTTCCCCATAGTTTCTTTGACTGATGGAGTTTGATAGGGATGATCTTTCTTTGTATTTTTTGGTATCCATATGTATTTGATTTGTCCATTATGCTTCTTAGCTTCTTTTTCTTTGATAACATTCTTCGTACTTTGATTCAATTCTCTCTTTTGACGTTGGTCCCAATTCATGGATGGGGTGATGGGTGGATGAAGATTCATGACGTGGCTAGTTGTAGTATTGGCATTGGT
>VDFB02343067.1:0-41413 GCA_007258455.2 Sequoia sempervirens
AAAAATAAGGCTCATTCACATAGTTTCATCCTAAGTGACCTAGAAATTTCAAGTGATCATAAGAGTACTTTCACAAGATCATTACAGAGAAATTCAAGATAATTTCAAAGGCATTCAAGGGTAAATTATTGAAGTTTTATTATAGCAATTCAAGGTCATATCATCATGTCAAAGGTATAATGCATCAAACATGTTGTTGAGATAATGTGTGTTAATGTAGTATTGAACATCCATTTGCAAGAATTGATTCACATCCAATTCAAGATCTAGATCTATATTCGACATGGCCACTTCATCTTAGTTTGTAGATTTACATTCCAAGACATCTTCCAAGGTATCATTGTTGCATATTTCATGTTTCATGTCCTTATTTCATTGTTTCATCATAAGGTTTAATTACCTAAATAGGGTTTTAATTAACAAACCCCTATCCTATAACAATCAACAAGTTTTTCTCCCCTTTAATGTGTGTTTGTAGGTTTCTAGGTTGAAGATCAAGTGGAGAACAAGATTGAAGCAAAATTTTCAAAATTTTCAAGTTGCAAAGTTGTCATCGCTATTATAAGGACACAAAAATGAAGGTACAAAAATTTGTTTCAACTTTTTAGGAGCTAAGCACCAAGGAGCTGAAAATGTAGACATCAAGGAATGTGACCCAAATCACAGTTTTCAAAAACCCTAACAAGGACCCATTCACCACTAAAGGAGAATGAGTCCTTTGTAACCTAAAAATAAGAAGTTTTCAACAAGGTACACATTGTTTTAGCCTCTCAAAAGTCCCCTTATAGTTGCTATAATAGTTAGAAGTCATTTCTTATTGTTATTTATGCATTTTGGCCTTCATAATTGAATGAAAACATAGTGGTGTATCATATTTTTCACTCACTTTTCAACAAGGTACACATTGTTTTAGCCTCTCAAAAGTCCCCTTATAGTTTCTATAATAGTTAGGAGTCATTTCTTATTGTTAGTTATGCATTTTTTCCTTCACAATTGAATGAAAGCATAGTGGTGTATCATATTTTTCACTCACCTTGGTGAGACACCTTATTTTTCTTCGTTTCAAATTGAAAGGATATAACTATGATGGTTAGGGATGTAATGATTAAGATAGAAATAAATTATTAAGATAATATGAATTATGAATAGGATTAGAAGGGATAATTAGGATGATTTTGAAAGGTTAGAATGATTATGGAGGTGATTAAAATGATTAAGAGGAATTAAGGTGAGAACGGATGGTTATGATAGGATGAGATGATTAGGATGAGGAAGAATGATTAGGATGTAATTTAGGATTGGTTAGGATGAGGTTATTAGGATGAGATGATGGAAGGTTATCATGACTAGGATGGGATGATTGATTTGACTTGGATGACTAGCATAGGATGATTAAGATGGGGAATGGGGACTAGGATGATGAGGAATGATTATGATGACTAGGATGGGATGATTGGGTTGACTTGGATGACTAGGATAGGATGATTAGGATGGAGAATGAGGATGGAAAGTTTGAATTGGAGATGATGTGGATAGCTTGACTTAGAGGACACCTAGATTTGTTTATTTTTCAAATATTTCTAATGTTTTTGGATTTTTTACTATTTTGATATTTTTCTTTTTTCTTTTTCTTTTTTTTTTTTTGGTTTATGGTTTTTGTTTCTTAATTAATGTTTAGATATTTAATACACATTCACACACACAAGAAAAAAATTGATGCAATATGTAATTAAAATGATTATGATAAGAAGACACTTCCAAGCACAAGAGCAATCCTAGCAATTATTCAAATGGGTAGATTGATTAGTGGTTTTAAACTAGGATGCACAAGGATCTAGGGATGTACTCTATATACCTTGAAGATACGTGAGGCCCAATTCCATGAATTTGAAAGGAGAATAATGCCAAACAGCTAGGAGGAGATGATAACCCACACTCCACCTTCACTTCCCAAAGGTATAAATTTCTTTGGGCCTTAGCCAAGATTTATAAGATTCTACTTCCAAGAGGCATGTCTTTAGATTCACCCCCTACTATTTATACTCTGTCAGAACACTAGAGTTGAGGTCACCCCTAGAGTGATCACTTCTCTAGGTAGGCCCCCTAAGAAGGTTACACAAAAGTGATACAAATAATTCTTTTGATCTCCAAGATCATATGATAATGCGAGGAGAGAGCATACACATGTATTTCATCACACAAGCAATGTTCATTAACCTTAGAAATTGAAATGTTTGATGTGAAAATGAGAGTATTGAAGAGTGATTTTTTTATAAATAGGAATAGTATCTATATTAATTTAAAATATAATCATACATATTCACAAAAAAATGTTGGATGGTAAGAAGGCACACCCCGAAAGTCAAATGGGATATGCCCAAAAAACTAAAGCCACATGGAAAAAGCCCAGAAAGTCATAAATATTACAAACAAATAAAAAATAGGCCATCAAGTGGCCATGGTAGTTCCAAAAAAGGGTGGTAGGTCTCTATCATCTAATTTCCCCATGCATCAATGGGGTCTAGAGTGACATCAAGGGGAACCCAACTGTCATCATCTTTTAAGCATCTTTATCTTTTTCTTCACAATGAGGTGAGATATAACCAAATCTAACCATGGGAGCCACTTAGAAGTATCAAAAGGCCAACAAGAACCACATCCAAGAGTATCAATAGAAGGCCACCCAAAAGCACCACCTCCACCCCTTACCGCTCCTGTAGAAGGCCAGCCCATGTCAGCCCACAAAGGAGGAGAGGGAGACCTCCAGGGAGGGCGAGACCCATGGTGAGGAGGAGCCTGAGAATGGGGACAAAAATCCCTAGTAGAGCACTCTGCCACTAAACCCACGAAGGCAACTGGCCCTAGGAAGAAGTGGGTGAGGGAGGACCGCATGCCACAATACAAAGGCCATTGCCCCAATGGTCCAGAAGCTCCTAAGGTGAGAAACTTCAAGTGAAACTTTTTTAGCTTGCACTTGAATTTGAAAAAGAGCATTAGAATAGATAATCACTTTAGAAAATAAAGAAACAAATTTATTAATCTAGTTGTGATAAAATACATGCAGGAATTTCTATCTTTCCAAATACTAAAGAGGATTTCCACCCTAAAAGTGTGCCAAATATGAGTATACTTTGTGGGGGGCTTAGGAGCCCCACCCAAATCATATTCCAAGAGAAGGGTTCTAGCCTAAATGGTTGAAAGAAGTCATGAAACCAATTCCACAGCTATTGAGCTCTGGTATAGAACTATAAGAGATGCTTAAATGAGTCATCCTTCCCACAAAAGGGAAACAAGGGTCTTGGAACCACAAGTGAGAGAGACAAGACCTCACTAGTAAGCCTTGGAAAAGAATACACCAAGAAAAGTGGGTGAGATTTGCTACAACACTTATAGACTAAGTAGCAAAAAATATTTTGTACCAAACAGACATTGAGGACTAGAGGTGTCATCTTTCATTAAGGTTGTCAAACATGGGAAACTGACATGAAATTCATTGATAACCAAGTTGAGGCTTGTAATTTCTAAAAGGGGTGTTTGGATACCATTTCCAGTCTTTCCACCAAGGCTTGGTGGCATGGATATCCACATTATGAACCATATTAGATGGAATGGCACTCACCAAGATGTCATAAGTTTCACATATATGGTTTTGAAAACCATACTGAGCACGTAAGGCTTCCCATGACAAAATACTTATGGTGGGTCTATGAAATAAATTTTGAAGGGTCTGAATACCCTTCTTGTGAAACCTAAGGTCCTTAATCCAAGGAAGCTTTGTCAATGACTGACCTACACTGGTAAAAATAGGTGAACACCAAATATTATGTTGTTTGAGCAAGAGCTCATCACAAAATCTAGACTCAGACTAGGGGAGCCAAGGCTTGACCACCTCCTAGGACCACCAAATTATTTTGGAAACAAAGATCCCCATGATCTAAAATATCTCCCTCATAACAAGAAGGGTTTGAAATCCAATTCCCTTCCAAGAAGGTCTATGGGTGGGATATCCAATCTGAATATAATGCTTGAGGAGGATTTTTTAGGCCTTGTTTCCAATAAGTGCTTTGATAATCCATTTTACACAAAGTGAAATCCATTTCCATTAAGTGAAGAGTGATTTTGATTCCCAAGATCATATGTAAATGTAAGGGAAGATCATACACACCTCCAAATATAAACAAAATCACTAAGAAATGCAAACACTTATTCTTTTTAAGCCCCAAATTGAAAGTATGATTTTGAGAAGACACGTATTCTTTTTTAATCCCAAACTAAAAGTGTGATGTTGAGAAGAAACATATTAGTTTTAGATCCAAATTGAAATGTGATGTTGTAAACAATACTAAGATAAAGATATGAGTTGAAAAGTGTGCACCTAGATTTTCTTTAGCTCCAAAAATTTTCCTTATTGATCCAATTTACCTTTTGAGAAGTTTTTTTTTGCATATTAACAAAACCAACAACAAATCCAAAACCTTAACAAGATAATTGATCACTACTATTAGAGGGTTAGCTTAAAACCTTACTAAACCCTTATTAACAAAGATTTTATTTTTTATAATTATTTTAAGCTCAAAAATAAATTTGCAAAGAACATTCCGCAACTAAAATTTCAGTAGATTTCTAAAAATATAAAAGCTTATAAAAAATTCTCTGATATGTGCCCTAGAGAGTAGATTTATTGAAAAACCCTATTTTTTAAAGATTTAATTTTTCCCAAATTATTTCTTACCAAAATTAAAAACATAAAGAAAAAATGGCATTATAATTCTAAGAGCTTTCTATAAATATAAAAAAATCCAAAAATATCATTGATGTGCTCCCAAAGTTAATTTTTCATGAAAAATCATTGAAAAATTATAAATAATTCAAAACAAATCCAAAAACTCTAATTTTTTGGTTGAAAGCTCTTGAAACCATCTCCAACTTGCAAAGGTCAAATCTTTAAAACCTAGGGTTTTTTCCAAGAATGATGCAAAACCTGCAACAAAAAGCTAAAAAACTTGCAAAAAAGAAAGATCAAGTGCATCCAACTTCAAAATTCCTCAATTTTTCTCAAAATATTGAGGAAAACATCAATTAGGGGGTTCACATTGGGTTCACCAAAATGTAAGCATGTGAAATTCATAGAAATAGAAATATGCATGAAAATAGCTTAAATCAAACTAAAATGCATGCAAACCTCAAAAGAAATCAAATACATGCAAACCTCAAAAGATTGAATGCACTATGTTGAGTTGAAGATTTTAATGTGGTTGCTCATGATTCCAACAACATGACAATATCAATGCTCATATCAAAATGACAATGATAGGTCTCTTTTATAGAAAACTAATTTTCGATGAAGGGCTAGGATTAAAAGCCAATATGACATAAAAATTAATGGCCAAGTGTGACCAATTTCATAGTGTGAACTAAATAGACTAGATCCATACTGATTTAAAATGAATCAGACAAAGAAGTCATTAAACTAACATGCTAAAAACATGAAATCTTCACAAACATTTATTCTAAGACCTTGAATTTTATCCTATTGGGGGATTGGTGTTGCATTGATGTGGAATGTCAGCCCTTTCCCAATCCCTTGGATAATATGATCCTTTTCCAATTAATTTTTTTGATTAAAATTGATGGAAATTGATGAAAACCCATGCAATATGACCAAAATATGGATGCAAAATCTATATTAACATGACGAAGATGGATGCTAAATGATAAATGCTTGATGGTAATGATATAATATATGCTAAATGGATTTGAAGTTCAAAGATGAAATCCATTTGATTAAAATTAGACTAAAATGATGCAAACTAGGCTAAAATAGAAGCCAGTAATGGATGCTTAAGCTAACAATGCATGAAAATTAATCGAAAATGCCTATCAAATGTAAAACATGAATGCAAATGGGTGTGAGATTCAACAAAAAAAGTTTTATATTAAAATTTGGATCCATTTCCCTCCAAATAAGGATGTATTTATAGGAAAGCAAATGAAAAATCCAAGGCTTAGATTGATTTGCTAAATCAATGGTCAATAATAGATGAAGGGTGAGAACATGGATCAAAGATTCTCATCAATGGATGAGAATCAAAGATCATATGGATCAAGGAAAGAATCAAGGGTTGAGAATTATTTCAACAAACACACTTTGTAACAACTTAGAAAGTTTGTTTGAAAATAATCATTCCTTTTTTGGAGCCAAATAGGAAAATATTCCTTTGGAATATTCCCTATGCAAGTGGATGGGGGAAATTAGAAATTTAGTTAATTAAAACTAAATTTGAATGTGCAAGATGGAGAATAATATGATATCCATTAAATAATTTATTTATTTAATGAAAAGGGAGAATGCAATATGATATTTAATTAAATAGTTTAAAGTTATTTAATTAAATAAGAGGATTTAGGGGTTAAATTAAATAATTTAATTTATTCAATTTAATAGGGTGAAATGTTAGTGTGAGAGGGGGTGAATTAATATATGATTTTTAGGATGAAATGATGTAAGTATAATGGATTCAAATGTGTAATAACATTTAAGACATTTTTAAGTGCCTATACCAAGATTGCTTGAGAAGTAAGGAAATAGGGTTACTGCTAAATTAGGGCAAAGATAGGGCTTGGTTAAGGATAGATGGTAGGGTGGAAACTAATTGAGATGTAAAGAGATAATAATTACATGGATAAAGAGGTTGGCATAGAAAAAGAGGTTGTTGGAGTAAATTAAATAATTATAAAATTATTTAATTTAGGAGGAAAAGTAAATAATTAAATAAAAATGATTATTTAGTTATAAAAGAAAGGGAAAAGGTTGACTTTTAATTAAAATATCAATTTAATTAAAAGTGGAGGAAATTATTTAGTAGTGGAGGGAAAGGTGGAAAATAATTAAATAAATAGAATTTATTTAATTATGGAAAAAAAAGATAACGAATAATTAAAAAATTAATAATTATTATTTAATTATATACATAAAATAAGAACATGAATAATTAAATAAAAAGGAATTTATTTAATTATAGGGGAAAACAATTAGTTAGTGGCATAATTAAATAAACATAATTTACTTAATTAATCAAGAAGGAATAAGGATAAAATGAATTAATTAAATAATTCTTAATTATTTAATTAATAGGAGAATATGACCTTAGGGGATAATCAATTAATTAAAACTATTTAATTATGCAAGGAGGAAGAATTAATGTGAAAAATGGCATTTGCAAGCTTAGGACATTTTTTTAGTTTCTACACATTTAGTTAGGGTTTGGTGTGGGTGTTAAAAAGTATCATTTTTCCTTCACAAGATTCCAACCAAAATACCAACCACAAAGAACTCAAAACTAGCATGGAGACCATCAAATACCAAGGAAGTATGTAGATGGGAACCTTTAAAGTCTTCAATCATTGTATTTTCTAAAAATATGTGATTTCAGCAAAAAATCAGGATGTCCCAAAAATTGTAACCCATTATTGTGACAACACCCACTATCAACCCAAGAATACATCCCGTGCTTTCTTATGCAAAGAAATAGCTACAAAATTTAATATAAAAAATTAGGTTTCCATCAATATATATTGGACCATTAAAACTCCTAGTCCTTGATTACCTATTGATATGCACAAGCACTAGTTGAAAAGTTGGTGGAAAAATGATTGGTTTACCTAGACTCTTCCAAGTATCTTTAGTAAGCAAACTTACTGTTGATCATCCATCAATGGTTATATTATTAATATTATTCTTGAGTATCTCCATATGCGCTACTATTGGTTACTTTGTCAATTTAACCATTTTAACCATAAGATCTATCACTTGATCACCACGTGCTATATGTTCTATTTTTAAATCTTCATTATCCTCCCAGACCATTGTTCATTCTCGTCTATCACAATATATTGCTAGTGTGGTAGTTGTAATCCTTATTTATGTGGTGCTTTGTAATAAATATACCATCTTCACTTATGGTAGTTTGTAGTACTTGTATGATATTTTTATCTAACTCCAACCTATCCATAGAATTAATTTAATTCTCTCATCAAGGAACATCAATGTTTATTTGTCATATCTTGCTCTATTTATGCTCTTGATTCATGTTTTTTCTTTATGTGGGTTTGGGTACACTATCTTCTTGGATTTGTTTTTAGTGTATGTATTTCTTAAGTAGTTTGTTTTAATTACTTGAGTTAATTAAGTGTTAAGTGTGGATTGGTATATCCAACTTTTAGAGTATCTCTAATTCTATCATAAAAAAACTAACTACTATTAACTTCCTTCATTACTCACACTATCTACATACTTGATTTAATAGAAGGTGAAATATATATATAGTTTTATTTTCTACTCTATGTTTGATAGATAAACTATTGAATGTGAGTACACAACCTTTTCTAGAGCCCTTTTTCTTCAAACAATTTCTATATGTAACTACTACCCATATGAAAGGAAGCAGGAAGCATTATCTCACTAAATACTTTAATTTTATTAACTATTACTTATTTACTATTAAATTCTAATGCTAGTCTTAATAGAGTATTTAGTCATCTTGACTAAGGTTTAAATTATTTTTCTTAAAGTATATTAAGATATATGTGTATTCCCCTTGAGTAAAATCTCTTTGAATTTTCTATGAAAATATTAATATAAATATAAAATAGTTTTTTTAATCTTTTTAATGTCATACTAATTTTAATTATTCAAGAAATATTTTCTCTTCCTCTAAGTGAGCCAAATACACCATAATTATTTGGTTTCAATCTTGTTTAATACTTACTAACTATATAATAGAAAACTAATATTAATTATTTTTCTTAATAAAATAAGTTAAAATTATATTCAATTTAAAATTTAGAAATAAATTCTATTAAGAAATTAAAGCTATTAAATAAATATAAATTTAGAATTGTATGTAAAATTAAAAAAAATTAAGTAAAATTAAGAGTTTAAAACTTAAGAAACTAATTATATTTGATCGATAAGATTTAAAGTAAAAATTTATCAATTACACATTAAATTAAATAAAAAATAAAATTACATATTTATAATTTAAAACTAATAATTATTTACATAAAATTAAATAATGAAATATTAAAATATTATATTTAATTGCATAAAATCTTTAATTTTTAGAGTAACTATAGTTAGTATTAATTTACAAAGTTTTTAGAATAATTATATTTAAATTTAATTCAATCTTTATCATTAATAAACTATAAAAATCTCATTATATTTTATCATATTATCTATTTATATAAAAATATTAAATAGATTTTTTAACTAAAAATAAATCTTTGCATTAATTAAAAAATAAAAATTTAATTTTTTGTAACATTTAAAACAAAAAATAAAAAAAATAAAGAAATTGCTTATATGTTCATGACTATAGTCTATATGAATTATAACATGTTTGTATATGTGTAATATTTTAATTAACTATTCTAGCTACTATAATTTTAGTTTTAATTTTAAATCAAATTATTCAATTTTCTACTATAATTTTTTCCTTATTTTTTTGATATATAAGGATAAGATTGTATCAATTTTCAAAAAAATTACAATAGTTCTATTATGCAGATTATTGAAAATTGCAGAGTTTACAAGAACCCAAAACCAACACCCAACCATATCTACTACCAATAACATCCCGCTATGTAATCCCAAAGAGTAAGAGCCAAAAGAGTAAGCAGTTGCTAATATGATATATCGGCAACATACATGGCCAAACTTTGTTGAATGCACAACCCAAAGGAGAGAACTAGTTTACCCTCTAGAAAAAATCCAATCTCGAGCAAACATGATAGCTCCAGAAATTTTTGCTTTGGTGCTCTGAAATTATATATTTAAGTGCTCTAGAATTTCCTGTGCCGATGCTTTAGAAATTCCTACGCCGGTGCTCCAGAAATTCCTGCACCAATGCTCTGGAATTCTCTGCACGAGTGCTTCAGAAATCTCTACTAAACATCTCAAAACACATATAGAAAGCTCTAATGTGCCAGAACTTTAGCAACAACAACACAGAGCAACAAATAGAAACTGTCGATGTGCTAGAATTATAGCAGCAGCAACATAGAACAACAAGTTCCAGAGAGCTGCGATGCGCTAGAACTTTTGTAGACTAGTACAAGAAGGAAATACACAGTCGAAGGTCTAATTTTCCATGAAAAATTCTAAAAGAAAAATCATAATGATCATCATAATACAAGCGAGTCTAATACCAACACCAGAACTTGTAAACCAAATATAGAACATCACATTTCTTCCCATTTAATTATATGATTACATCTTCTCTCTCAAGAGAGTACAATATTCATAAAGGAATATACATGAGTACAATGACAGCCATGAATAAGATACATTGTCAAAAAAGGTAAATACAAGAGAGATCAGCTCCAACTAGTGTTGATGCAGGAGCATCCAGTGGTGTGAGGGAAATCTTGCATCACCCAAAAAGATGATTTCCATTTTTATTCCTGTTGTTTTCTTTTTGTAGATGTTTTTGCATTTTTGGATACCCTTTTTGTCGAATAAGAGTTTCCAACTTTCAGAACTACTTTTCTGCTTTTTCTACTCAACTGCTATTTTTAGTAGGTTTGAATTTGAAGTTGTGGGAAGACAGAAATTTATGGGAAGGTTCAGGATGGAAAAATACACAGTCTGGTGAAAGAATCAGGTTGATCATTCACGATTTGAAAGTTATTCAATTTCCAGTTTCTACTTTTTGCCCTGAAAAACCTTCCGAGCTCAGTTTGAGGCACTAAACGATCAAGGATGGGCCTGAAAATTTGTGGAAATGCCAAAGTAGTCTGCCAAAGGCCTACTTTGCAAAAAATCATCTTTTTGAGAGTTTTCCGAAAAGGTATTATCATTGAAGATCCAATAGTTGGATTAAAAGTTATGGCTGCCGGAAGTTGGTGCATATTTTAGAAATGTGCTAATTTTCGACTGTGAATTTAAACTTGAATTTCAAATTGTAATTTTGGCGCCAAACCGCCAAAACTCATATCTTGAATGTTTTTTTTGGTTCCAAACGGAAAAGGGGCTATTTATGGGCTAGTTTCTGATTTTTGGGTAGCTTTTTGGAGAGAGAGTTCGCATGCTGCGAAAAGGGGATTTTTTGTAATTCTATAATTCTTTTCTGAAACTTCTGTAGCTTGCATGTATCACAAAGCTCGAGGATTTGGGATCCTCTGCATGTAAGATTTTCTTTATTGAATAATAATCAAGTTTGCTAGTTGTGAGTATTATTTTTGTGTCTCAGGTTTGCTCCCTCGTCAGGTGGTATCAGAGCGGGTTTTATTGAGTGTGTGGACAGATCGCCGATCGTGAGGTAGTTCGCACCAGGACCGTGGTTGTGGGTTCAAAATATTCAAGATGCCTCCAAGAGTGATTCCTGGTAGGCATGGTGGTGCTAGAGGTGGCAGAAATGCTGGTGGAAGAGATCCATTGGCTGCCGAGGGTTTCAGAGCCCTCCAGAGACAAATCGATGCATTGCAGGAACAAATGAGAAGAGGGTTAGACCCGGGAAGGAGAGGAGAAAGCGAGGATGAAGAAGAGGTGGAAGATACAGATGTAGAAGAAGAAGAAGAAGAAGAAGCTATTGATCAAGATCAAATGTGGCTGATTAGGGCCATTTCGAAGATCGGAAAAAGACCCAGAATAGAAGTCCCCAATTATTCTGGAAGTCTAAACTTGGAAGAGTTGATCAATTGGATCAACGAGCTAGAAGAATATTTCAAGTATGAAGAAGTAGAGGACCCAAATCGAGTTAAGTTTGCAAAAATGAAGCTGAAGGGCCATGCCAATATTTGGTGGAAAGAGGTCCAGTTGGAGAGAAATTGAAGAGGAAAAGGAAAGATCAACAGTTGGGATCGCATGGTGGAGAAATTGAAGAAGCAGTTCATACCAGTAGACTACGAGTTAGATCTGTTGAAGAAATTGCAAGGGTTGAAGTAAGGAAGTAGATCTGTGAAAGAATACACAGAAGACTTTCACAAGATGATCATCAGAATAGGCCATGCAAAGGCCAACAAGGAGAAGAGATAATGGGCTACGACCGAGCATTCAAGAGGAGCTAAGCCTAGTCAGAATGACCACCATTGAGGATGCATACCAGTTTTCCCTAAAAGTTGAGGAGAAGATGAACAAAAGATTTGACAACAAGCAAAAAGGCCGAGGAGGTCAAAGCGAAAGGGGTAGTGGAAGATCTTTTGGGAGCCAAAATGAGGATGAAAGAAAAAATGAAGATGTGGGTACCAGTCGAAGCCAGAGGAATGACAATTTCTACCACCCTCGTGATCAAAATAATGGTGATCAAAGAGGTAGAGGACGAGGATTATCTAGGCTAGGGCTTGGAAGAGGTGGTTTCAGAGGAATTTGTTTCCATTGTGGTGAAGAAGGGCATCGAGCCTATGAATGTCCACAACACCAAGGAAGGACAGACAGAAGACTCGAAGCTTGTGGAAGGGTTGCACATGTAGATGAGGAGGTGCAGTCCAAACATTCAGATGATGCTGAAAGGGGAGAAGCCCTAGTGGTTAGAAGAGCCTTGGTGACTGAAGATAAGGAGCCAGAACAGAGGAAGAATTTGTTCTGCACAAGGTGCAAGTGTGAAGACAAATGTTGTGAAGTCATTATTGATGGTGGGAGCACTGATAATTTGGTGTCAGAAGAGATGGCTACGAAGTTGAAGCTGAAAAGGGAAAGGCATCCACACCCATATCAAATTGTCTGGTTGCAAAAAGACCACAAGGTTCTAGTCAATGAGCAGTGCCTAATGAAGTTCAAGATCGGAAGCTATCGTGATGAGGTACTTTGTGATATCATCCCCATGGATGCATGTCACATGTTGTTGGGGAGGCCATGGCAGTTCAATAGGTGTGTTGTACATGATGGCCATTCAAACACTTATTCTCTGACGAAGGATGGAGTTCGTCATAAGTTGAAACCCCTAAAGAAGGACGAAGAAAAGGTATGCAATAGTGCTAGAATTTGTTTTGTTGATGGAAGGAAATTTTTAGAAGGCATGAAGCATGAGCATATGTGTTATGCATTGATTCCTAGAATGCAAAAGGAAGATAGTGAGAAGGTGCCAGTAGAAGTTTCTAGACTATTGGATGAGTTTCAAGAGATTATTTCTAATAACATATCTAAGGGTTTACCACCAATGAGGAAGATCAGTCATCAAATTGACTTGATCCTTGGAGCTAGTTTTCCAGATAAAGCAGCTCACAGAATGACTCCTGCAGAAAATGAGGAGTTGAATAGACAAGTTAGAGATTTGTTGAGAAAGGGTTTGATTCGAGCGAGTCTAAGCCCATGTGCAATACCTGCAATACTAGCACCAAAGAAGGATGGGGAGTGGAGGATGTGTACAGACTCCAGAGCCATAAATAAGATAACAATCAAGTACAGATTTCCCTTGCCAAGGATGGATGACCTGATGGACTATTTGAGTGGAGCACAGTACTTCACGAAGATTGATTTGAAGAGCGGATATCACCAGATCTAGATTCGAGAGGGTGATGAATGGAAGACTACCTTCAAGACCAAGGAGGGCCAATATGAGTGGTTAGTCATGCCTTTTGGGCTAACCAATGCACCGAGCACATTCATGCGGCTCATGAACGAGGTACTGAAAGGGTTTCTAGGGAATTTTATCATTGTGTACTTAGATGATATTTTAATATTCAGTAAGTCCCTAGGTGAGAATTTGATGCATATTTGTAGAGTCCTTGAAAAGTTGAGAGAAGAGAAATTGTTGATTAATCTGAAGAAGTGTAGTTTTGTGAAGGAGTTAGTGTACTTGGGGTTTGTTGTCTCAGCAGAAGGTCTCAAGATGGACCTAGAGAAGGTGAAGGCTATTCTAGAATGGCCTACCCCAAGAACTACTACTGAGGTGAGATCTTTCCATGGTTTGGCAAGTTTTTACAGAAAGTTCATTAGAAACTTCAATAGTATTTGTGCACCCTTGACTAAAACAATGAGAGGGGATAGAAAAGAGTTCAAGTGGAGCACCGGAGCAGCGAAGAGTTTTGATTTGTTGAAGGTGACAGAGCAACCAGTTTAGCCCTCCCAGATTTCAATAAGGTGTTTCATGTGGATTGTGATACCAGTGGTTGTGCCATTGGAGCAGTGATGAGCCAAGAAGGTAAGCCCATTGCCTATTTTAGTGAAAAGTTAAATGATGCAAAGAGAAAGTACTCTATGTATGATTAGGAATTTTATGCAATAGTTCAAGCATTAAAGAAATGGAGACATTATCTGTTGCCAAAGGAATTTTTTTTGTTTACTGATCATCAAGCATTACAATATCTGAGTAGTCAGGGAAAGTTAAATCAGAGGCATAAAATGGGTAGAATTTTTGCAAAGTTATACCTTTGTTTTAAAGCATAGGAGTGGCAAGTCAAATAGGGTTGCAAATGCCTTAAGTAGGAGGCAAACATTGTTGACAAAGATGCAGATTGAAGTGGTTGGGTTCAATGAACTCAAGACACTGTACCCTAAAGATCTTGATTTTGCAGAGGCTTAGAAAGCTTGCAAGGAGCCTGTTACAATTGATAGGACGAAGTGGCTGGATTTCATAATCCAGAATGGCATGTTGTTTAAGGGAAGCCAATTGTGTATTCTAAGGAGTTCCATGGGGAGAACCTGATAAAGGAGAAGCACAGTGGAGGAATGGCAGGACATTTTGGTCAGAATAAGACCATTGCCATTATCAGTGAGCATTATTATTGGCCTCAATTATCACTAGATGTGAAGAAGTTTGTGCAGAGTTGTAGGGTATGTCAAATGGCTAAAGGAGTGAGCCAAAACACTAGGTTATATCAACCCTTACCTATACCAGAGAGGCCATGGGAGGATATAAGTATGGAATTTGTTCTTGGTTTTCCAAGGATGCAAAGAGGGAATGATTCAATATTCGTGGTAGTTGATAGGTTTTCAAAGATGGCACATTTCATCCCATACTAGAAGACCCATGATGCAGTCCACATTGCTGACTTGTTCTTCAGAGAAGTGGTGAGACTACATGGTCTGCCAAAGAGTATAGTCTCAAATCATGACACAAAATTTGTTGATACTTTTGGAGGACCTTGTGAAGAAGTTGAAAACAGAGTTGTTCAGTTCTGCACACCATCCACAAACTGATGGGCAGACTGAGGTTGTGAATAGAATTTTGGGTAACCTACTGAGATGCTTGGTAGGAGATAAACCTAAGGGATGGGACTTGATCTTACCCCAGGAAGAATTTTCTTACAACAATTCTATCAATAGAAGTACTGGTAGATCACCATTCCAGATTATGTATGGAGGAAATCTCAGGACCACTCCAGAATTGAGGGAGATGGACCAAGAGAAGAAGACTAGTGCTGAAGCCGAAGAATTTGCAGAGCACATCAAGAATATACATGAGAATGTCAGAGAACATATTAACAAGATGAATATGCAGTATAAGGCTAAGGAAGATCAAAAGAGGAGGTATAAGGAGTTTCAGATTGGTGATGAAGTGATGGTCCACTTGAGGAAAGAAAAGTTTCTAGTGGGAACCTATAACAAACTGAAGATGAAGAAGTTTGGTCCCTGTAAAATTGTGAAGAGGCATGAATCAGGGAATGCATATGAGGTAGAGTTGCCAGATGAAGTCAACATTTCCCCTGTGTTCAATATTTCAGATTTGACAGAGTATCATGAAGGTGGTGCAGAGGAAGTACCAATGATGGAGCAATGTAGTATTCCAGCACCTACTTCAGAGAAGGAGGAGATTGAAGAAATCCTGGATAGCCGTGTGGAAAGGAGTACTAGAAACAAGCAATATGAAGAATATTTGGTGAAGTGGAGAGGAAGGCCTATCGAAGATTCATCCTGGCTGTCTAAGGCAGAGGTTGACTGTTTGGGTTTTCCTCAACCATCTGAGACATGACAGGGTCACTTCTCAAATTACCCTGGGTGTCTGATGCAGGAGCATCCAGTGGTGTGAGGGCAATCTTGCATCACCCAAAAAAATGATTTCCATTTTTATTCCTATTGTTTTCTTTTTGTAGATGTTTTTGCATTTTTTGATACCCTTTTCATCGAATAAGAGTTTCCAACTTTCAGAACTGCTTTTCTGCTTTCTCTACTCAACTGCTATTTTTAGCAGGTTTGAATTTGAAGTTGTGGGAAGACAGAAATTTATGGGAAGGTTCTGGATGAAAAAATACATTATGGTGAAAGAATCAGGTCAAGATCATTCATGATTTGAAAGTTATTCAAGTTCCAGTTTCTGCTTTTTGCCTTGAAAAACCTTCCAAGCTCAGTTTGAGGCACTAAACGATCCCAAATGGGCCTGAAAATTTGCGGAAATGCCAAAATAGTCTGTGAAGGCCTACTTTGAAGAAAATCATCTTTTTGAGAGCTTTCCAAAAAGGTATTATCATTGAAGATCCAACGGTCAGATTAAAAGTTATGGCTGTTGGAAGTTGGTGCATATTTTAGAAATGTGTTAATTTTCAACTGTGAATTTAAACTTGAATTTCAAATTGTAATTTTGGCGCCAAACCGCCAAAACTCATATCTTGAATGTTGTTTTTGGTTCCAAACGAAAAAGGGGCTATTTATGGGCTAGCTTCTAATTTTTGGGTAGCTTTTTGGAGAGAGAGTTCGCATGCTGCGAAAAGGGGATTTTCTGTAATTCTGTAATTCTTTTCTGAAACTTCTGTAGCTTGCATGTATCACAAAGCTCGAGGATTTGGGATCCTCTGCATGTAAGATTTTCTTTATTGAATAATAATCAAGTTTGCTAGTTGTGAGTATTGTTTTTGTGTCTCGGGTTTGCTCCCTCGTCAGGTGCTCCAATAACCTGTGCATCAATCCCCAATGGTGATGACAATGCCTCCCTACCATGTGGACTCAAAAGAGACCCCATTGTGCTCGGAGGTAGTCACAAGGCCCAAGTAGAAATAACAAGACAATGGTAACATATGCCCAACACTCACATCAAACATGGAGCAATCATGGAATGCAATGCATTAAAGCCAATATCAGAACATGAAGATGCTCATACAATAACATGTTGGGTATTACTCATGACTACTAAGGTACGAGGTGTTAGGGTGCAGACCAGATGGAATGTCATCATGTGTGCTCAAAGGGATGGAACCACATGAAAACAAGTACACCTCTCATGCAGACAAGGAAAACTCAATCATGCCCAAATCAACACCCTACAAATGGATAACTCAATGCCCTGTAGATGGATAAGCATTCTCGACTGCATCCTTAGCCTTTACAAGCGCTCAAGGCCATGCACGAGGACTCATTATCTTATAATTGTTTCACTCCATCTGGTTTAACCAAATGGGAGACCCAAAGCAAATATGAAACAATGAAAATTCCACTAAAACCATCATTGAAACCATTTAACACAGCCAAACAAACATTGTTGTGAAATCATTCAAACAATTGATCTCATACACTCACAAGTAGATCAAATACATTCAAACAGCCACCAGTAACTTCATAAAAGAACCAATCATATAATTGGTATAAACCTCATTAAATCATCTCATGAAATCACTTTTAAATTAGATAAAATCTACCAAGTGGTAGTGGCACAAAACACAGTTTCCGTTGTTCAAACGCATGAGAAAGAGGCATAGAAATCTCATAAAAATTAAAAGTGCCCAGATTAAAAATCAGACAACAACCCAATTCATATTTTGGCATTTTCAGTTGGATTCAACCTTTAATTTTTAATTTTATGACCCGAAATTAGGTGTTGTTCAAAAAACCATCATTTTATGCATGGCTGGGCAAAAAACATGAAAAATGAAAGTGCCCAGATTAAAAATCAGACAAAGACCCAGTTGAGATATGGTCATTTCTACATGAGATCCAACTTTATTTTTCATTTTTAATAGGAAGTTAAAGAGAAGCAAAGAAAAACATCATTTTAACAAGTAGGCACAAATTTGACCAAAAATGAAAGTGCCCAGAATTGAAATATGCCAAAGACCTAGTTGAGATTTGGGAATTTCTACATGGAATCCACATATATTTTTCATTTTTAACAAGTGGAGAAAGAGCAACAAGGAAAAATGTCATTTTAACAAGTAGGCACAATTTTGACCAAAAATGAAAGTGTCCATAATTCAAATATGCCAAAGACCCAGCTAAGATATGGGTGTTTCTACATAAGATCCAACTTTATTTTTCATTTTTAGCAAATGGTTAAAGAGCACTAAATAAAAACATCATTTTAACAAGTAGGCACAAATTTGACCAAAAATAAAAATGCCCAGAATTAAAATCTGCTAAAGACCCAGTTAAGATTTGGGTATTTCTACCTAGTATCCACCATTATTTTCCCTTTTTAACAAGTGGATAAAGAGAATCAAAGACAAAACATTTTTTAACACATTGGGCAAGAGAGAAAGAATGTGAAAGAGCCCAAAAATCATATTTTTCCAATAACCCATTTTAGATCTACTAAAAATACACAAAAATCTGCCATACATAAATACTATAGAGCAGCAAAGAAGAACTCAAACATCTATTAGCCAAACCCCAAGCAATCACAAAAATAAATGGAGGATTTTCCTCAAATTTTCACAAAATAAAAGTAACCCAAAATTGAAAAAATATTCCAAGCATAAATGCGACATAAGTGAATGTACAAATTACCAGTCATACAAGATTGAAGAAAAATGAGAAATACCTCAATTCTTCCCCAAAACAAAAATGGAAGAATGCTCAATGTAGAAGACACGATCAAGTTCCAAAACTGGACAGTAAGGAGGAATTGGCACCCTGAATTTAACAATCCAATCTACCCACAATTTTTTTCTCGGAATAGCTCCCAGAAATCTTCCCTTCTCTGTTGTCCAAATTGTGGGGTTCCTTTTCTATCCAAAACAACCATTTCCTTCTCCTCCAAAAGTAATTATGTCCCAAAACAAAAATTTCTTCCCTTTTATATTTTCTCCCCAAAATAATAAAATGAAATAAGGCATTTTAATAAACAAGATATTAAAGCTCCCCAAGTCAATTAATTAAAATCACTAAATATACAACATTCCCTCTTTCAAATAAATAAATAATAATTTAAATTGAAACATTAAAATACACACAATCTCCCCAAGAAGATTTAAACAAAACTATGAGGGCTCACAAAATGGATTAATAAAATCATTTAAAATTTCCAAATAAAATATATCATTCTCTTGAATGATCAATAAAAATCATTTAAAATAACATATTTAAAACCTCATGGATAAAACCATTCAAATCTCCCATCAATAAAATACTATAAAATGCTATATATGAAATCATGAAAATATGTCAAAGAAACCACATCAAGACACCAACAACCAATTAAAGATATATATAACCACATAAAATATTAAGGAAAACCAAGACAAAATACCTCAATGAGACATACTAGTAAACCGCATACAACTGAAAAATGCGTCGAACATACGGCTGAAAGGTGCTCCGGAGATTACCATTAGGTAACTGAACGGTAAGACATCAACACGGAAACACTGCACTAACAGGGTACATTGGGCTAGGGTAGGGGACATTTGGCCTGTGACTACCTCCAGTAACCACCATCAAGAAAAATGAGTATGCTCAGGCCTATGGATTTAGGCAGAGTCGATACTCAGTACCTACATCACTCCAATCACACGTCAAAGTACATGTGCATATACATATAGTCAAAGCAACATCAATCATCAAGAAGAGGATCGTGATATCGTAAGCCTCTCGAATACAAGTGTTACGACATCATCCCTTTCCTATCCATAATCATTAATGTCTAATCTCATTATAACAACATTTAACATTTAGAATATCAATTCTAAATTAAAATACTATCTTATCCAGGCTAGAGCTAGAGAGGTGTTACATCCTCCCTCCCTAAGATTTGACTTACTCCTGAAAGTCATGTAAACTTAATATGCAACCATGTCACACATTAGTACTCAAAATCTATTAATCAACATTTAAATATTGTACTTCATTACAAAGATGAGAAATATAATATACATCATTCATCACTAAATGAAATAGAAAGGACATCCATGTATCATTCACCTTTCTAAGAATCACTATCAATATATTGACATATGGCTTACTCATAAGGTCTAACATGATACAAAATAACATGGTTAATCTTGCTAACATCACATCTGTCACACTTCTCAAAATGAGCATTTATTTTAACATCCACACTCATTCAACAATAGGTTAAGATACACATTGATTTCGACTAAGAATAGAGTAAAGAAGATGCATAAGCACTTAATTCTTTCCAAAATGCCAATTTTGCAATAATATTTGTTTTCCACACACTTCCAATCTCACACATTAGAACATATTTGACATCGTTTTCAACAAAATATAACAATACACTTTATAAAGCATAATAAGCCAACTTTTGAACTTTTCATATGTAACCATATCTAAGATGAAACATGCATTTATACATACATACATACATACTTACATCACTAGGAATCACATCACAAGGCTACACAAGGGTCCATCTAGACACTGGTAAGTAGCATACCAATCCATGATACATAAACCATGAGCCAAGATCCAATATTCGTCTCACATAATCCATACCTCACACTCAGTGATTTGATGGTGTTAGGACACACATGCATAGTGAGACCATCCAAACAAGACCACAATGACCTATCTCTTGTTGTATAAAGTGGTTAGCCTCCAAGAGATAGTCATCACACATAGGGGGGTAGTGGGTCCTAGCTGTGTAACAACCTCACATACCCCCATCCTCAAGGTTCCCTGCGTGTACTTCCTCATATACACTCAACCAATTCCGGCTCTCCCATTTTTGATGAGGAATCACATTACAACACAAGACCAACATTTGAAAACAACAAATAGGAAATTATTTTAGCCACCAAAGATCATAAATAATTATCAAATAAAGATTCAATTTCAGTAAGAAATGTACACAATTTCAACACTAAATCAAATGTAACCATCAGGGTTACGTACAAAGAAATTTCAAAATCTATGGCTAAACCATCACAAACAAGATAAATAAAAAAATTTCTGATCCTCAAAGTAAAAATAAAAGTCATCAATAACTAAAAGAAGATTCATAATCTCTAAAATGGCACAATACATAACTATGTGACTAAACTATCCACCCAACGAGGAAGGAGGGAACAACGTTTAACTATTGCAATATCCCCTCATGTGTGACAGAGTGAGCACACCAACCACATGGCATGAGGTGTACTCCTCGGCTACACCTTACATCGCATCATCACGTAGCATGGACTCGCCAAGTGGCCCATGCACTCCTTTGCTATCTGCATGGAATGTGCACCTCGGCCACATCCTGCATTGTGTATCAGTGCGACATGGTCATACACCAACCAGAGAAGGCATGTACCATTTGTACACTGCATGGAATTGTGTATGTGGCTCTATGGAAGTAGGAAAGTGTAGAACACACTATACATAGCGATACCTTGTGGAGAAGGAACACGCAGGTACTCACCATCACCAGAGGTATACATGGCTAGGACATACCCATATGCCAACTAACCCAAACAATGTCGAGAGAAAACATGAGTGTCCCTCTATAAGTGCATGAGGCCCCATTATGCTCATTACACAAGTAGGCTATCATAACACAATCTCATAGTGCACCTTCACACGTCTATGCACATAGCATCGTGTCCTCAAGCTCGGCTCGCTACCATCAATAACACGACATCATCACCAACACTATGTTGGAACATTAGTGTGGTGTGGCATCATATCTATGGCATCATGGTAGAACATGTGCAGATACAGAATATATAATGCATGTATGAGTATAAAAAAAAATATGGGGCTACTCGAGCCTCATCTCTCATGTGGATGAGGTTGACTAGCTAATGCCAGCTTAACACCCCTGCAGGTGGCCAAGCAATGCTAGCTCAACGTCCCTACAAATGGCCAGGAAATACTAACAAACCAATATTGTTGTACACAAAACTATGGGGATTAGGCTAGCACATATGGATCAAGTACCTTGATCCATCATAAGGGGAAGTTGTGAGTACTTTCCTCAAGATCGGTTGAGCTGAGACTGCTCTATGCCACAACATGCGTACAAGCTATACACTCTTCCCAAGGAACTTTGTGGCTGCTACTACCCCATCACAGATTGAGGGACTAGAGAACCAAAATAAGAGATTCTATGAAACTAACTTTTGGCTACTCTTAAATATATATATAAATTCAACCACACATGGGTTGGCCCTCAATCAGGTAACAAACATACAAGTACACATAATGCTATGGTTAATCCCACACTTAAAATACAACATATTCCCCATGGATGGGTACACAATCTCACCATCCCATGGCACACAAAGAAAGTACAAGGTATTCACAACACTTAACATGTGCACTAACATAGGATGTTTGCATAACAGGGGGTACCTTTTTCAATTTCCTCTTACCAAAATAAAACCATTATCCACCTCTAATTATGCAAGATCAATAAAAACTTTCCAAGAATATGTACTCCCAACATCCATACAATATATCCTAGTGCTACATGGAGTAAATCAACAATGCCATAATAACTCTCACATTCACATTCACTATTATTACGTGGAAAATCACCTTACTACACACATATGTTAACCACATTTATTTCCCACACGCAGTGCAATATCATTACAATGTTTACTCAAGACAAGGTATGCTACATTATCACTTCAACATTCATTTAAAACATTTTTCATTCAGAATCTAGGTACAATAATTTAACATCTACATGATTTCTTAAGACTTACCCATAAAGTTGGGGACTATAGGCCTCACCAACAAGATGCACCTATTATGAAATTATCATTAACATGCAAATGTTTCACTATTCCCTTTTTCTCTAAACTTTTACTTAATACAGAATGATTTCTTATTCAAATTCATACATGTTCCATGATTATGAATGCAACTTGGGGACTTAGGTCCTTTACCCTAGGTTTGACCTAATAAACAAACCTTCATGAATGCATAAACATTTTCTCATAAGAGACAAGCATACAATGGATTTCAATACACCACACACTCAAAGACATGCATCTTCGTCAAACCAATGGGGAAGAGAGAAGGAGAGAGAGAAGGAGAGAGAGAGAGAGAGAGAAAGAGATTTACAATTCTGACATAGGAACGAATGCAAACATGGTTTCATCATCGCACAATCACTTTCATAGAAATGCATCAATCATATTAGAGCATGCAATAATCTCTTTGAACTAACAACATGATCATTCATTTTTTTATTACCATATTTGTAATATGAATATAATAAACATGCAAAATCAACTCCAAAACCACATAGGGTTAATCAAGCAATCACTAACACAAGGAGGTAAAGCACAAGAAGACATGCGCTAGAAAATTTGCATGGTGATGAAAAAAATAGCAAGACTCAAGAAGAGAGTATACACAAAAAGGAAGTTCTTGGCACCCTCAAGGTTAAATAGGCCTTCCAACAACATGAACTAAGAAACCAAGCAAGGGTAATTTTAGGCAACACATGTCACCTGCAACCCACCAACAAGCTAAGGTCCAACATGCCCACCTGGAACATAGGATATAGGAAAGTAATCAATCTCAACCTCGGGAGACTCTCAACCAAGGGAATCACTCCAATCCCATAGGGTAAGGAAAGACCTAGGAGGCATCATTCCTCCACAACACAAGCTAGGTTTGGGAAACTCAACCCTCTAAAATGCCATACTAAGACACTCAGAGCAAGAGGTCCTATGACTATCTCACCACAACAAGCACTTGGACACACACATCAAGCACACTACAACCGCATGGGCTACAACCACTCTTAGGGACCACTCAAGGGTCACAACCCATTACGCAACAAAAGAGCCACACATCAAGAAGGAGGCCAATCATAACACACTTCATGGTAGGCTCGAGGGTCTAACTAACCCTCACACAAAATCATTCCTCAACAGGATATGAAAAGGGCAGAAAACAACAACACTTGTTGCTATCCACCACACACAACACACCAAGCAAGTATCAACCATAAGCAAGGATCCTAGTGTTGCAACATGGGCTCTACCTATAATTATGCCTCTAGATCTACCCCTAGGGGCATCCTAAAGAAAACAAGGAACACATCAAAATAGATCATCACAAGGATAGCCTATACACCATACTAGGGCATGAAAGAAAAACAAGACTATGAGAAACAATATAACAAGCTCAAACTATAAACACCAAACACAACATAAAATGGAAAAATCAAGTATGTCAAAGCTCCAAGTGTGTGAACATGGGCTTTGATACCAGATGTAACATCCCACTATGCAACCCTGAAGGGTAAGAGCCAAAAGAGGACAAGATAATTTTTTTTGAAAACATGAAGAATAACTTACACATAAAGTGGTTACCAATATGATATATCGACAACATACATGGCCAAACGTGGCCGAATGCACAACCCAAAGGAAAGGACTAGTTTACCCTCTAGAGAAAATCCAATCTGGAGTAAACAGGATAGCTATAGAAATTTCTACTCCAATGCTCTGGAATTATCTGTGCAAGTGCTCTAGAATTTCCTGCACCAGTGCTCTAGAAATTCCTACACCGGTGCTCCAAAAATTCCTACATCGGTGCTCTAGAATTCTCTACACTAGAAATTTCTATGTCGGTGCTTTAGAAATCTTTGTTAAACATCTTAGAATACATACAAAAAGCTCTAATGTGCCATAACTTTAGCAGCAACAACACAGAGCAACAAATAGAAAGCAGTGATGGACTAGAATTATAGCAGCAACAACACATAATAACAACCAGAGAGTTGCGATGCATTGAAACTTTTGCAGACTATTACAAGAAGGAAATACACAGTTGAAGGTCTTATTTTGCATGAAAACTTCTGAAAGAAAAACCATTATGATCATCATAATACAAGCGAGTCTGATACCAACACCAGAACTCGTAAACCAAATATAGATCATCACATTTCTTCCCACTTAATTATATGATTACATCTTCTCTTTCAAGAGAGTACAATATTCATAAAGGAATATACATCAATACAATGACATAGCCATGAATAAGATACATCATCAAAAAAGGTAAATAAAAGAGAGATCAACTCCAATTGGTGCTCCAATAACCTATACACCGGTCCCCAATGGCAGTGGCAACACCTCCCTACCATGTGGACTCAAAAAAGACCACCCCACCGTGCTCAGAGGTAGTCACAAGGCCTAAATAGAAATAACAAGGAAAGGGTAATTGAAGCACCCCTAAATTAGCAAATGAACCATCTCAAACACTCATTAGTGGGGTTAGTTTACACATGCAAATCTATGAATACCTCTATGAAATAACATGTCCATGCTCAAAAAATGCCACAAATAACAAAAAAAGATCAAAAAGACATTGCAAAAGCAAGACAAGTACCTATTCCATATTGGATTGGTGTCAAATATGCCAATGACCCTTTCCCAATCCTTGCTAAAACTCAAATGATGAAGTGCAATGGTGAAGAGCAAAATTAGTTCTCAATTTAAGAGAGTAACTTTACATGAGAGTGTAGATGATTGATAAAGAATGAGGCATTTCATTTATAGATTTTCAAATTGGAAGAGATCTCAAAATAGAGCAATGTGGGATAAAGATTGGATCAATGAGATGAAGCCACTTCTCAACTTGTGATAGGTTGAGGAATGAGCAAGTTTTGGCCAATGTGCCAAAGAGAGGGAGATTTCAAATTTAAAATTGTGAAATAAATGTTGGGTGGGGGACATGAAATAGAGAAGTTATTGCAATGTTGGAAGGGACAAGTCAACTTGCCTTCATTTTCAAACTTGAGGGAATATTCCATTTTTATGCCAAGTTGAAAGAAAATGATGAATTTATAAATGGATTAAAATGATTTATTGGTGCAAGTAGGAAAAGCTAGAGGATGTGATGGGTAGTTAGGTTAGTTTAATCAGGATTAGATTAGCTTAGGTGATGATTAGTTGGTTTTGACCCACTTGACTTAAATATTTTGATTTATTTAAATCAAGAGGGAGAAATATAAACTTTGAGACTTAATTAAATAAATTCTTGGTTTATTTAATTAAATGGATGATGCAAGATAAAGGTTGATTAATTTAAGGAATATGAATCTAGAGAATGATTTATAAAAGATGAAATGTTAGTATTTGATTGATTTATTTAAATGAGGTAATGATGAAGTGGATTTATTTAATTTGAAGGATGAAATGTTAGATTTGATTTAATGAAGGTTATTTGATTATTGGATTGAAATGTATGCATATTTTGTGTGTCTACATTTTTCCCCTCTTTGAAGCAATGTATTTGTTGCGTTGGTTCAAAGAATAAACTTTTTGCGATCAAAATTCAAAAAAAAAATGATTTTTTTTTTTGGATGCTCCAGCGGAAAGAAGTACACTAGTACAGTAACATATGGCCAACACTCACATCAGACATGGAGTAAACATGGAATACAATGAATTAAAGCTAATATCACAATATGAATATTCTCATACAATAACATGTTGGGTACTACTCACAACTACTATGGTACGAGGTGCTAGAGTACAGACTGGATGGAATGTCATCATGCGTGCTCGAAGGGATGGAACCACATGAAATCAAGTACACCTCTCATACGTACGAGAAAAACTCAATCATGCCCAAATCAACGCCTTGCAAATCGATAACTCAACGCCCTGCAAATGGATAGGCCTTCTCGAGTGCATCCTTAGCCTTTACAAGCACTCAAGGCCATGCACGAGGACTCATTATCTTATAATTGTTTTACTTCATCCCATTTAACCAAACGAGGGACCCAAAGCAAATATGAAATAATGAAAAAACCACTAAAACCATCATTGAAACCATTTAATATAGCCAAACAAACATTGTTGTGAAATCATTCAAACAACTGATCTCATACACTCACAAATAAATCAAACACATTCAAACAGACACCATTAAATTCGTAAAAGAACCAATCATATAATTGGTATAAACCTCATTAAATCATCCCACAAAATCAGTTTTAAATCAAATAAAATCTACCAAGTGGTAGTGGCACAAAACACAATTTCAGTTGTTCAAACGCATGAGAAAGAGGCATAGAAATCTCATAAAAATTTAAAGTGCCCAGATTAAAAATTAGACAATGACCTAGTTCAGATTTCGACGTTTTTGATTGGATTCTACCTTTAATTTTTAATTTTATAACCCGAAATAAGGTGATGTTCAGAAAAACGTCATTTTATGCATGGCTGGGCAAAAAAATGAAAATAAAATTTCCCGGATTAAAAGTTGAACAAATACCCAGTTGAGATATGGGCATTTCTACATGAGATCCAACTTTATTTTGTTTTTTTAACAAGCAATTAAAGAGCAGCAAAGAAAAATGCCATTTTAACAAGCAGGCACAAATTTGACTAAAAATGAAAGTGCATAGAATTAAAATCTGTCAAAGACCCAGTTGAGATTTGGGCATTTCTACATGGAATCTACACTTATTTTTTACTTTTAACAAGTGGAGAAATATCAACAAGGAAAAATGTCATTTTAACAAGTATGCACAATTTTGACCAAAAATGAAAGTGTCCATAATTCAAATCTTCCAAAGACCCAGTTGAGGTATGGGAATTTCTACATGAGATCAAACTTTATTTTTCATTTATAATAGGTGGTTAAATAGAAGCAAATAAAAACATCATTTTAACAAGTAGGCACAAATTTGACCAAAAATAAAAGTGCCCAAAATTAAAATCTGCCAAAGACCTAGTTGAGAATGCGGCATTTCTACCTAGAATCCACCTTTATTTTTCCTTTTTAACAAGTAGATAAAGAGAATCAAATAGAAAACATTTTTTAACAAATTGGGCAAGAGAAAGAATGTGAAAGAGCCCAAAAATTATAATTTTTCAATAACCCATTTCAGATCTGCTGAAAATACACAAAAATCTACCATACATAAATACTATAAAGCAACAAAGAGGAACTCAAACATTCATTATCCAAACCCCAAGCAATCTCAAAAATAAATGGAGAAGTTTCCTCAAGTTTTCACAAAATAAAAGTAATCCAGAATTGAAAAGAGATTTCAGGCATAAATGTGACATAAGTGAATGTACAAATTACCATCATAAAAGATTAAAGAAAAACAAGGAGAAATACCTCAATTCTACCCCAAAACAAAAATGGAGGAATGCTCAGTGTAGAAGACATGACCAAGTTCCAAAATTGGATTGAAAGGAGGAATTGGCACCCTGAATTTAACAATCCAATACCCACAAATTTATTCTCGAAATAGCTCCCAAAAATCTTCCCTACTCTGTTGTCCAAATTGTGGGGTTCCTTCTCCATCCAAAGCATTTATTTTCTTCTCCTCCAAAAGTAATTATGTCCCAAAACAAAACTTTCTTTCCTATTATATTTTCTCCCCAAAACAATAAAATGAAATAAGTCATTTTAATAAACAAGATATTAAAGCTCCCCAAGTCAATTAATTAAAATCACTAAATATCCAACATTCCCTCTTTCAAATAAAAATAATAATAATTTAAATCCAAACATTAAAATACACACAAGCTCCCCAAGAATATTTAAATAAAATTGTGAGGGCTCACAAAATGGATTAATAAAATCATTTAAAATTTTCCAAATGAAATATACCATCCTCTCGAATGATCAATAAAAATTATTTAAAATAACATATTTAAAACCTCATGGATAAAACCATTCAAATCTCCCATCAATAAAATACTATAAAATGCCATATATTAAATCACGAAAAGATGTCAAAGAAACCACATCAAGACACTAACAACCAATTAAATATAAATATAACCACATAAAATATTAATGGAAACCAAGAAAAAATACCTCAATGAGACATATTGGTAAACCGCATACAACTGAAAGGTGCGCCAGACATATAGTTCAAAGGTGCTCTGGACATTACCGTTAGGTAACCGAACGGTAAGACATCAATAAGAAAACACTACACTAACAGGGTACATTGGGCTAGGGTAGGGGACATTTGGCCTATGACTTACCTCCAATAACCACCATCAGGGAATATGAGTACGCTCATGCATGTGGATTTAAGTGAAGTCGATACTCAGTACCTACATCACTCCAGTTACATGTAAAAGTACATGTACATATACATATATTCAAAGCAACATCAATCATCAGGAAGAGGGTCATGATATTGTAAGCCTCTCAAATACAAGTGTTACGACATCATCCCTTTCCTGTCCATAATCATTAATGTCTAATCTTGTTATAACAACATTTAACATTTAGATATCTTACCCAGGCTATAGTTAGAGAGGTGTTACACTACTAAAGTTTACAATGAAATTACACACCTATAAATGTCAACTATACATTACTACACAAACCCAACTGCCTAGCAAGAACTAGTCATAGGAATGACACCTGATTTTAATTTATTACCAAGTTCCTCAATTTTAAGGAGAGCATTTTTCTTTTTCTATTCTATGAGACTTTTCACCCCAAAGACATTTGTTCCAGAGAGTTGAAATTTGAAGGAGACTGAATCTGCATACTATTGTGGACTTCCCTGTTTTGACTAGTATTCCTTTTCTTCCTCATTATTGTTTAAATTCATTACCCTCATCCCCATTAGTAAGATCAGTTAGAATTCAAGAAGGGGCTAGAGAGAGAGTGCTCAAATTCAATTGTATGAGGTCCCATGCTATATGTAGTGGTGCCTGAAGACTTTTGAACTATTTGTGCAAAAATAATCATGGGAGAGGGATTTTGAGAGGTGGCAATTGTGCCACCAACACCATATTCTTACTGCTTCGTAAATTATTTGGGGAACCACAACTCTTTGAGGGATTCGAAATAGAATAATTCTTAGGAGAAGCATCTTTCCACCAAGAAGCCACCCAAGTTGCTTGGGATTTCACATTTAGACATTTTGTTGCAATATGTCTAGTTTTGTAACACCTTCTACACTTGAAGGTTAAGCCTTCATAGTCCAAGGGTTGCAACCAGTTGTTCCCATTCGCTTTCAAAATGATTTCTGTTAGAAGGGCTTTGGAAGTGTTCACCTCAACCAGAATGCTCACAAAGGTTGTATGCATGAAATCTTTTTATTTTGCATTTGTGCTAAAAGTTCCTGAGAGTATTTCCAAAAGCTACCAAAAAATATTGAAACCAATAGTGGAGAGGAAGATTTGGGAGGTGAAACCAGATCAACATAATAGAAAATGATTCAGTGGTCAGGTCAAAGTTTGGGTGCCACAATTTTAAAAGAAGTTTTCTCTCTCCCCAATTCCAAGTGTTGATGAGTATGGCATTTTTTCATGCTTGTTATCAAAAGCCACTGTGAAAAAACCTTTTGCACTAGGATAAATATCCAGGTTGTTTTTCATTAGAGGGAATCAATATTTTGAAATCCACCCATGTAGTCCTAAAAGGCTAGGCCAAAATTGATTGAACCTACCAATTAAGCCATTTTGAGAGAAAAGATCTTCTTTTTCATGTAGTTCCTTCACTACAATAGCATCAAAATATAATTCCATAGGCTTCTCTAAGCAAAGAACAGTCCCCCTATTGACTATACCTAATTGCTTGGGTTTCAAAGAGGAAGCAAACCCAGATCTGGAATTATTTGCTAAAAATTCAGATAGAGGGGTGCCCTCAGTTTTCCCATCCATCCCCTATCCATTTTTAACTACATTTTCAAAAGAGTTTGTAGTGGATCTGACCCCACCAGGATTCACATCTAAGGTCAAGGAGGATCATGGGAAGGCATTGTCCCTACAAAAGACACCCCCAAGCATCGCCTAAGTGCCATCACCACCAAATAGTTTCGCTGAGGAGGAGGAATTCGACAGAGTATGCACCTGCATAGGTAGGTACCCTTCCCACCCATCACCTGAGATGCCCATAGTTGAGTTTCCATTTGCATTCTGCAAAAACCCCATGCTTCCAAAAGCCCCGTCAATGTCTACAAATGATGCCCTAGTTTTTTATAGTGATGCCATTCGAAGATTACTTTTACTATTAAGTTTTTTTTTTAAATATTTATTTTAAATTTTAAAAATAATTAATTAATTATTGTTTTATTTCTTTCTTTCTAACATTTTATTTTTTATAAAAAAAATTATTTAAAATATTATCTAAAATGTTATGAAACTTTTTCTCCAAAGACAAAATAAAGTTATGAAAATATTAAAGGAGAGAAAAGTAAAGAGTAGTATGCTCTTTTAGTTTAAATGAAGATTAATGAATAATATTTAAGAAAATATTTTTTTTAAAGGAAACCTTTTTGAAAGGGTTCGATGGTTTAGAAACCATCCCTTAAGGCTTATATAAAGAATTTATGTGAGACTTTGAAAGGGGATAAAGAAAATTCAAGGAAGAAGAAAGTGGTTTGAAGGGGCTATGAGTATTGGAGAAGGAGCACACAAATTTTGTCCAACATGAGGTACAAAGTACACCCAATATTGTCTTGGCTAGGTCAAGGTGTGCACTTATGTTGAGAATTGTTCTATTGAACCAACACTTGTGCAGAGTGTAATAGTTCATTATGTTATGAAAGGAATTGTTTCCTCCTAGATTGTTATATAGTGAGATCCAATACCATCGACATATTTCTAGGGTGAGTGGCTTTTCCAAGTGTTGTTCTTCAAATAAGTATTGAAAACTATTGATACTAAAATATATTATAAATATTATATATGATTTTGGTGTTAATCTAATTGAATTATATGGATGTGTTATTCAATTTACTATGCTAATTATTTGCTCTAGAATCCTTATATAATTATTACATATTACAGTTTACATTGGATATTTTATATTAGTTATTCACATTATTTTAGTAACATTACATATTGTAAATTTTCTTAACTCTAATATCTATTTTTTTCTAAGTGAGTTATGGACATGGGGTCCACCCCTATAAAAAAGAACAATAAAAATAATAGTTTTTTATCAACCCATGAATAGGTGTGCAACAAAAAATTATCCATCCCATATAATATGACCCTTTAGTAGATAACCTCAACATCATTTGATGCTTGGGTTTTATGGGGTGGGTTTATTTCCTTTCAAATTCAATCCATTATGGCTCAATTTGTTACATTGATACTCTATATTTTGTTCAATTTTTTTATTTTTTGTCCCTCACAACATATATCTCTCAAGACTCATAGGACCATGGGGATCCCATGAGAGTAGCTACAAAATTTGAGAGCATTCTCTAATATGGCAGAGGAAGCCTCTCTGACCTCATCTTTTGAGGGACTCATCTTTGAGTCTTTGGATTGTGATAAAGCAGTGGAGTTAGCTTTGAAACATCTTTCAATTAAAAATGAGAAAATAGTACCTCATTTTGTGCATATAGAGTAATGATATAATGGTGTGGCTCCACCTCTATCCACCAGGTAGACCTACCAAAGGAGGAAAGTGCTCCCTGATCATGCACAATCATCTTTTCGAATTGGTAGGTAGCATGATCAATCGAAAAAACATTTTTTTAATCCAAAAGAATTTTTTTCATAATCCACTAGTTTCCTCCAGCATCTATTGGCCACCTTTAAAGAGGTCTTCCTAGGAATACCTTTAGATAAATCCATTTCAACACACAAACGTGCATAGGTGGAGATTTCATAATTTATTATTTCCTTGGAAGTGTAATAATACTTTTCTAAGCAATTACCAATAGTGTGTAAGCTCTAGAGTTCCCAAAATTATAGTGGGAGATGTGGTAAACACATCCATAGATACATAGTTGAGAAAGTCTCGAATCTAGCATCAAAGGATGGGAACCAAGGTTTTAAGCATAAGAAATATTCATTGAGAGACCACGAGCCATTTTCTAGAACCTTTTCTTTATCCTCATGGGACTCGAATTTGAGGATGAAAAACCCTCTAGCATAGGAATAAATTCAAACCTCTTCTTCCATGTCATCTTTCGAATCTTTGATGATCCACGAATGTAGATCACTTAATTTCAGCCAAGTTTTCATAAACCTACAAATAAGGGTATGATCCTACAAGAATTGTTCCCTGCCCCCAATCTCTCCACCCAAATAGATCTTGAGAATATTATTCAATGGTTAAAAAGGGAGAGGGTCATACTAGAAGTAAGTTACACCAAGAAAAAGAGAGGCAAAGAGAGGTAAAGCTGAGAGGGGATTTGAATTCTATAAATTCTTGCTCCCACTAAATCCACAAACATCCACATCAAGTACCTCATGGAAGATGTATGCTTTCCTAAGTTATGAAGAGAAATTTTTCATTGCTCGGTGCAAGTCCTCACTAATTTCCAATCAACTTGGCTTTAGAAACATAATTCAGATGAAGGGTGCCTAATTGAACAATCCACTAAACCCTTGCAAAGACTCCACTAAATTATCAACCAAGAATTCATAATATTTTGATGATGTTGGCATTTTATGTGCATTCAAAAAATCTACACAAACTATATCATCAAATATAGGTAGTTTACACATGTATAGTTAAATAATGGAAAAGGAAAATAAAGCATAAAATACAAAACAAGGGACATAACTTAATCTACTACTGATGTTACGGGTACCTTAAACTTAACACTATAACTGTGAACTGCTAAACTTGAACTCTATAATTTCACTAGCACTTATGATTCTATATAGGCATGAATTTGCACCCCTTACGCAATTCCCCTTTTACACTTCCTCGCCTTAGAAAACCAAATCTGAAGGAAAAAATCCACATTAGCCTGATGCCTTCATCCCACTTGGCATCTATTTTGTGATTCAATAGAAGAATAATTGTTGAGAATGCTTGCGTGGTGCGTAGATGTCTATGTGGCGCGCTTACATCCCTGATGGATTCCTGCATCTGAAGCTAATAGAGGCGTTACACTTCCCATTGGGAATGATTTTTAATGCCCCTCTTCAACCAACTGACTTAGATATGGCCATTTTTCTCATCTCACCTTCAAAAACACTCTTCATTCCATCATTTCATCCTCTATCAAGCTCTCTACATGATATTTCTAGGATTCTCAAGCATCCATCACTCTCAAGCAGCACTTTGGCACTCCATAGTATCATCAACAACACTCCATCAACTCCATAGAGAAAGTGTGAAACAACACTATTGTATCAGGGGATTGAGTCCTCTCTTTTTCTCCTCCATTAGCTAGTGAGCTCTTGGTGGAGGTTGTAAGCATTTTCACACCTCTCCTCTACAATTTGGTTAAGTAGCACATTACTATTTTGTAGTGTTTATTGTGTTCTTTACTTTCATTCTTCCTTTATCATATTTTTCTCTATCATTTCTATCTTGGTTGTTCATGGAGTTAGAAACACCAAAATGGGGGTCTGACTAAGGCAAACCCCTATACAGCCCCCCAACAATTTTCCTCTTTCTTGTGTGTAGGTGGACATACATTTGGAGCTAGCTGGTGAATAGGCTCTTTTGTGAGATCATTTTTTTCACCCTAGCTTTAATATATTTGCTTTATCATATTTTTTTGTATATCTCTTATTTCATACTTCTATTTTGTCCCCTTAGAGGCCATTAGCTAGGCTGTTAGCTCATTTTTTGGCAATTCCCATTGTAATTTTAGTCCTCTGGTCATATGAACACCAGCACACCTGAGAGACTCCATCACACTGTGCTATCATCCTAAAAATGTGCTTTCATCTTCAGGTACAGAGCTACTTGAGGTATAGTGTTGAACCCAAAATATGGCTCAACTAGACCTAAAACTGATTTCGGGTCTGTAGAGTGATTGAAGGACCTTATAGTCCTCATCATTCTCATCCCTCATTTCAAAACACCCCTTTAGAGTGAGGTAAGTTAGGGAAGCCTTTCGCTCTTGGCTCTTCGTGGCCTAGGGCCTTAAACATGGTTGGTCCCCACTCTTACATTTTTGGTGAACTTGATGTGAACCAACGTCTCCTCATTCATTGGTGTTGAGGCTTTTCCCTTATACCTTGTGGTCATTTTTCCCCTAAGTGTTGTGAAATTTTATGAGCATCACAACCTAGTCCACAACCTCTAGATATATTGTTAAGAGAAGTGTACAACACCTTCCAATGGAGAGGATGAAGGTCAGTACTAATTTCTCTATAGGCCTTTTTGTTGGATCCATCGTTGGTCTCACCGCACAAGAGCAGTTGTCAAGGGGTGATGTAGGATTCTCTGACGAGACCAACCATGTCCCCACTCCTCCTACTTCTCCCACACCATCGTTGGTCAATGAGCATGAGGTTGTTCACATTCCTTCAAAATATGTCTCTACCCTTAGCAACTTAGGGTTGGATGACTTGAAACATCACTTGGAAAGAGACCCGAAGTTGGCTAGGGCTGCCCAAGTTATCAGAAAACTAAAGTATATGGTGGGAAAATATCGAACAAGCATAGAACTCTTGGCTAGTCTCTCTAGTTTGACTAATGCATGTGCTCCCCCAAACAATCCTAACATTGTACAAGGAGCCACTCTTGAAGACCATGAGAGATAGCTAAGAATGTTGATGCCTCCTACATCTATATACATGGCCGATGTCATACACCCAATCAGCATTCCCTCTACCTCTAAGGGATTTGAAACTATCAAAGTGAACAAGATCCCCTTGGGTTTTAGCTTCACCCCTCTTGTCACTTCTAGTGGTGGATGTTTTGGCAAGATGAGTAGTGGGGGCTTTGGTAGTGGTAGTGGCTTCAGCAGCGAGGGTGGTGCTAGTGAAAGTAGTTCTAGTGGAGGTCATGGTGGTGGCTTTGGAAGTGGAGGTGGCTCCAACAGAGGCCCCACTAGTGGCAATTGCTCTAGTAGTGGCTCTGGCAATGGCCACACTAATGGTTCTAGTGGTGGCTCTGATGGTGGTTCTAGAGGAGGTTCCTCTGCACCTATATCTTCTAATGACCCTATCATCAACACTCTTCTTCAAAATATGGGTAAGATGCAGAGCTAGTTAGCAAGTCTCTCCCAAGCCTCTACCTAGCTTAGCTTCCAACCCTTCTTCTGACATAGCCCGTTGTTGGTCACAATTTTGAACACTCTCTTCCCTTAAGGAATGGATATCCCTAAATTCAAAAAATATGGTGGCAAAGGGAACCCACAAACGCATGTGTCCACCTTTAATGCCATATGCACAGATTTCTTCCACCGCAATCCGTTGATGGAAAAATTGTTCCCTCAATCTCTCAAGGATACAACACTCAAGTGGTACTGCTCCTTGCCTGATAATTCCATTTTCTCATTTGACCAACTTGTAAACCAATTCTTACAACAATTCCAAGCTAACATCAAACTGAAGATGGCCTTTTCAAATCTCGTTCAATGCAAACAAGGTGATAATGAAAAAAAATTGATTTCATAGCGCGATATCAAGTGCTCTTCTCACAAATCTCATATCCGCTACCCAATTCTGATGTACAGAAGGTATTCATAGGGAACTTGGAAAGGCCTTGGCAGGAGAATTTCACCCTAATGAAATACCATTTTTTCATGCATTTGTGTGCAGCCCTACGAGAATACTAATAGATGGTAGTTCAGTTCAGGGGATCCTCCTCAAGCTCCCATGCTAAAGGAAATTCCATCATATTGATCTCTAGGAAGGGTAAATCTATTGTGAATGTAGTAGCCGTTGTGGATGACAATAGCCTCAAACGCAACCAAAAGTTCACAAAGTTGAAAAAATCATATTCTTCTATCTTGCAAAAGTTAGTGAGGGATAAGATCGTAAACTTGTCGAACACTAAAGGGTATGTGCAGGATCATGGGGGTCCAAACTAGGCCTCTAAGTGGCAATGAAAATTCAAAAAATCAAAGTTAGACAACTTGACATAAAAATTTGAATAGGTTACTAACATAATTTGAAAAATATGTAAGAAGAAAAGTTGTAGAAAATTGAATTTAGCTTCTAGGCTACCAGTCCTTTCTTGAAAAAAAGAAAAATTTCTTTTGAGAAAATTTGAAATTTCAATGTAGTGGTACTAAATTTTTAGGAAAAAGATAAGAAGCAGCTGTATGTCTAACCACCCTAAGTATAAGAAAAACATAATATTTTTTTTAATTTTTCAATATAAGTAGAGGACACATGCCCAGATGTGCCAGATTTTTTTTTGTAATTTTTTTCCATGTAAATAATAAGTTATGTTTTTTTTACTAGAACTTTTCAAAATTATTAAAACGTTTGTGTCTAACCACCATAACTTGGTCAAACAATTATGAAATTCAATTTTTTTTTATACTATAGTATGTGAAGCATAGAATGTGGTGGATCTTGTAGATTTGAAAAATGTTAAGTAGTTTGAAAGTTATAAAAGTTTTTCAATCAGCCTATCAATTAGGACTTTAAACATAATGTAGGTAGAAAATCAATAATAATAATTTATTAAATTCAAAATAAGGAAACAGTTATATTCGTGGAAAGTTGAAAATTTTTTCTATAAACCCTTTTCGTTTGATGAAATTCAAGTCAAAAAAAAGTCATCAGCCACAAGGGCGAACCTCAAAAAATTAAACAAATTTTCAAAAACATGATTTTTGGGTTGACTTTCCAAGTCAGGCAATCCCAAACCAAATCCTGAGCCAATATCTGTTTTGTTTTTCAAAATGGATATCCATTACTGGATGAATATCCATTTTGTTTTTCAAAATGGATATCCATTACTGGACGGATATTCGTTATTCGATGAATATCCATTACTATACGGATATCCATTAGTTATATTTTTGTTATATTATTTACAATACATAATATTATATAATATATTTTTGTGAACCCTAATCCAAATACCTACAAAACCCAACAAATGAATACATTAGGAGATCAAATGCAAGCAAGAATAAGGATTCCTCAAGAAATTAATTTGAATAGCAAAAGAGATAGAAAATGAAAGGAAGAACACAATGAAACTTGAAAGCATATCAAAATCTATTTTAAAGCAAGCAAACTCCTAATCTCTTGAGGGAATTGGTGCCAATTTGATGTGAAAATTGGCCCTTTCCCAACTCCAATGATGCAATGTTGATTTGATGAAGAGATTTGATGAGTGATCCACTTTGTTGATGAAGATTGAAAGCTCCAAGCTAAAAACCTGCATAACCTAGCTAAGATTCAATGATAATGGATGAGGATTGCTAATGATTTGAGCATGGTAACTTTGCTTAGATTGTGGATGATGAAATGAGGATATGAGCCTTTCATTTATAGGATTTCAAGAATGATGAAAGTCCAAATTTGAATAATGTGGGACTAACATTCATCCAATGATATGGTGCCACTTGTCAAGCTATGAATGGATGATGGATGTGCAAGATTTGGGGTTTGTGCCAATAAATGCCAATATTTGAAATTCAAATTTATTGAAATGACTTGTGAGAGGGAAGGGAAAATGCAATAAATTCCACTTGGCTCAAAACAAAGGACATGTAAGAGATTTTAAATGCCTTGTTGGATGTACATGTTGACTTGGAATTTTTGAATTCAAATTGAGGGAATATTCCAAAAGATGCCATGTGAGGGAAAATAGGGATTTAATAATGAATTAAATCTATTTTCATGTGCAACTTGCATTATCTAGAGGATGGGACATGGGATTAGATTAAATTAATCAAGGGTTAATTAATTAATAGGAGATTAGATGATGTGACTTATTTGACTTAGATTTTAGGATTTATTTAAATCAAATAATGAGAAGAATGTGATAAGATATTAATCAAATAAATATTTTGATTTATTTAATTAAAAGGAGCTGATGTTAGATTAAATTAAATAAGGTTTTAATTTATTTAATTTAATAGATAGACTTAAGAGATTTAATCAAATAAAATTGATTATTTAATTAAATCGGATAATTAGATCAAGATGATTAATTTAATTATCGAGAAGAGGAGACTTAATTAGATAAAGTGATTTATTTAATTAAGAGAGGAATATTGATGAATTTAATCATATAAGGAGATTTGATTAAATGGTTAGACTGAGGGATGATTCAGGATGAAATGATGTTAGTGGATAAAGATCGAGTGTGCGATCAATCTGTATATTTTCAATGCCTACATTTTGCCCCTCTTTGAAGAGATGCACTTGTTGCATTGGTTCAAAGAATAACCTTGCCTTGATCAAAAGTCAAAATTTCTTTGATGCCTCACCATTGCCCCAGCTAAAGAATTATGCTAGTATACTGCCCCCTCAAGAGATCGGGCAGAGAGGTTTGATTTGAGGGTCGATCTCTCGAAAAAGAGGTTCAAGATTAGTTCAACTTGAATATTTGATGTAGACAAATTTGATGATGTAGACAATCATCAGCCATGGGTAGCCTCATGCCTATTTTTGATATATTACACCCACTTGATCCTAATTTATACCATGACAGTTGCCTTATTGATGATATAAATGAGATGATTATGATGTTTATATGTAATGGATGATATGATGATGCATGGATGATATGGATGCACATGATATGATATGATGATGCTTTTATGATTATGCACTGGATAATAAATCTATGGTTTATGAGATGCCTAGAATAACCAATCTATATTATGCAATGCATGCAAGATGATCAATGCTTCTTATATGATATGATATGATATGAAGATGGTTTTTGGATGCAGGATGGATGCATTAATGATGATTTATGATTAACTGTCATGGTACCATGTTAGCACGAAAAGCAAGAGATAGAAGAAAACAAGAGATTCCAACAAGACATGAGATGATCATGATGATGATGATGATTACTTGCCGAGGAGTTAGGATTTTAAAAGGGCCAATTACCTTATGTTTGATAACACATGTAAGCACGATGCATCAGGGTATAAAGAACCAAGATGGTGTTGTACCTAATGCGATGGACTTTGACTCAACAAATAGATAGGAGTATTCTTGTTCACAACTGACATATGGAAACCTTGCTAGGACGTACCTAACAAAGAAAGTATTTGCCAAGGTTATATTACAAGAACGTCCAACAAGCACAATAGATAAAAAGATAATGATTGTTGCCCCATTCCTATCTCTCTAAATCCTTTGCTCGAATATCATTGAGAGGTCCTTGGAATGAGTGCAATAAGATAAATCAAAAGAAAAGATCAAGTACACAAACAAGCCAATGTTCTTCATACCTTCAACCAAAGGGATGTGTTTTGATAGGATAAGAATCCAAGGTGATATCCAAAATGATGCCCATTGTCAGAATGATATATCCTAGGACATGCATTGTATAGGATGGTGATGGTCTGATAAGTTGATTGATAGGTTGTTGATATAAAGTTGACTGACATGTTTGAAAATGATCAAGAGTTTGATTTTGTTTTAATTGTTTGTTGTTTCGATTTTGATTTTACGATTGAAGCTTGCTTTTGTTGATTGTTGTGATTATTTTTGTCTATGTTGCCAAAGGATGAAGGTGACGATCAATTTATTATGAATGATTGATTATTTCGAGTGAAATCGAGATGAGATGGATGGATTTTTTTCAAATATTTGGATGTTTTTTATGTTTTTGGAATGTTTTGAGGCTGTTTTTTTTAGGGGTTTTGGATTTTTCAAATGTTTTGATTTTTTGATTTTCCAATGTTTTTGGATTTTGTGTTCTTTTTAATGTTTTTGGATTTTGATTTTTTTTTTAATGTTTTTTGGATTTTTTGCATGATTTTGACATTTTGGATATGGTATCAGTGCTCTCTTTTGGATTTTGTTGAAAACCAAGCTGAGGTTGATTGATCGAATCCATGGATTGATGAAGATAACATTGTTGAGGATACACAACAATGCAAGGATAGTGTTAAGCAACACAAGGATTGATATGTTGATGGGATTGATTATGATGATAACATTGTTGAGGATGCACAACAAAGCAAGGATAGTGTTTAGCAACACAAGGATTAGGATGGATATCCCAAGATGATGGATTGATTGGATTTTGATTGATCAAGATTTGATGAAGCTTGATTTGGAACAAAAGTTGTTCGAATGATTTGGTGTGATGTTTGAAGCACACGTTAGATGCAACTAATAGTGATTGTTTGGATTGATGTTTGATAAAAGATGAAACCTGATAAGGAATATCTTCTTGTCAAATTATGCCATGGGCTAGTGATTTGGATTTTTGGATTACAGATGCTTGACCAATTTCATTTCATATTTTCCAATGTTCGGATCACCACATAAGTTGGAGGATATAGATCAAGATTTATTCTCGAAGCAAGATGTAAATATCCACCCCTAGTGTCTAGCAATGTATGGAATGTCATGGATAGATGCTCGGATAGGTGTATGGATGGATGGATATGGATTATCTTGCAATAAGATAAGGTGTTTAAACAGAGGAATGCTTCATTTGGATAGTGCCTCATGGCTCAATAATGCTAGGTAGGATAGGATCAATGAAAAATGACCTATG